>JAQMYF010000014.1:17065865-17083508 GCA_030014195.1 Neosilurus mollespiculum | reverse complement strand
ATATTCAGCACTATTCACACCAATCACTGATAATCAATGTCCGGCCCACAACCAATCTCTGATAGCCATGGTCCCACCAACAACCAATTACTGTTGGTACCACCCACAGCCAATCACTGATGGTCCTGCCCATGGTCACTGATGGACCATGGTCCTGCCCATAACCAATCACTAACAACCAAGGTCCCATCCACAATCTATCACTAATGGTACCACCCACAACCAATCACTGAAACTATGGTCCCACACACAACCAATCACTGATAACCATGGTCCCACACACAACCAATTACTGATGATCCCACAAACACCCAATCACTAATAACCATCGTCCAAACCACAAACAATTATTTGTAACCGTGGTTCCATCCACAGCCAATCAGTGATAAACATGGTCCCACCCACAACTAATCACTGATATCCACAGTCCCACCCACAACCAGTCCCTGATAACAATTGGCCCTCCCATAACCAATCATTAATAACCATGTGCCCTCTCACAACCAATCACTGATAACCACGGCCCCACCCACAATCAATCACTGATAACCACGGTCCCATCCAAAACCAATTACTGATAAACATGGTCCCTACCACAACCAATTACTGATAACCATGGTCCCACACACAAGCAATCACTGACAACCATGGTCCTATCCACAATTAATCATTGATGGTACTATTCACAGCCAATTACTGATAACCATGGTCCCACCCACAACCAACCACTGATAACCATGGTCCCACCCAAAACCAATCACTGATAAACATGGTCCTTCCCACAACCAATCACTGATAACTATGGTCCCTCCTAATACCAATCATTGATAACCACATTCTTGACAACAACCAATCACTGATAACCATGGTCCCACCCACAACCAACCACTGATAACAATGGTCCCACCTGAAACCAATCAGTGATAAACATGGTCCCACCCTCAACCAATCACTGATAAACATGTTTCCTCCCACATCCAATCACTGATAACTATGGTCCCTCCCAATACCAATCATTGATAACCATATTCCTGCCACCAACCAATCACTGATAACCATGTTTCCTCCCACATCCAATCACTGATAACTATGGTCCCTCCCAATACCGATCATTGATAACCATATTCCTGCCACCAACCAATCACTGATAACCATGGTCCCCTGACCAATCACTGTTAACCATGGTCCACTGACCAATCTTCAAAAATGATCATTTGTTTGACCCTCGTGTCTATTTGTTCTTTGTCTCAAAAATTATTTTTTGAGATAATACATTTTATAAATATTAAATATAAAAAAACAGATCATCTCTTATCTAATAGCTTATTTAAGGCCTGTGTTTGTGTGACTTTTTGTCTTCATGCTTCTCCATCTCTGTATTTCTGACCAGTAAAAAATTAATTTTACAGGTGTTTTTTATTTTTATTTTTGTTTTAATCCAACATACCCCTCACAAAGTCACCCACCCCTCCCCCAATTTTCATTCTGCAAACAGACTAATAGGTGTAAAATCTCTCCGAGACCCCTACATTAGCTCTACAATACTAATACAGTGAGAGCAAAAAAACTTGAGACAACTCATTAGTAGCACACTTTTCATCTCTGTGTGATTTAAACCGGTGACTAGGTCAAATCTTTTTAGCTACCTCCAGGGAAATCATGTCACCACCAAACAGAGAGAAAAAAAAAAAAACCTTCTCTTGCCTATGCCTCTTTCATTCCGCTCAGTCACTGGCCTGCGCTGATAACGCTGATGACTTTCCTTTCCTCCTTGTGAAACTTTGGCTTTCTGTCTCAATTCGCTACTTTAACACACATGTGTCCCTTCTAATCCCGGGCGCTAATGTTCACACGGAGCGTCCATACACCCGGCCGACGAGTGTGTAATGCAAATGGTCTTTAGTGAGACAGCGAAGCATGCGAGACATAGCAAATTACACTCCCTAACGCCGGTAATTACAGCTGTACCGACACGGCAGGAGAAAAGAACACGCTCGGAACAAGGGAGAGATTATGTATTAGAAATGTTATTAATGTGCCTCCATGCAAGGTCAGAGGATGCAGACAAGATGGAGGATCTGCAAAGTAACATCAGAAGAGGAGTCACTGCGGCGCGGGAACATTTTTTCCAAATTTTATGATAACTCCTCACTACAAATCAAGTTTTTATTTTAATATTTATTCATTTGTTTATTTATTTTTGCATAGGGTTACCATTTGTACCTTCTCGAGCAAATCCACTCAAGGGCATCATGCTGGCGCAGGAGGTAGCGCCAGCATCTCCACTCGATCCTGAGCTCAGGTTGCCATCTGTTTAGAGTTTTGCATGTTCATTGTCTTTGCATGCACTTCTCCGATTTCTTATTGGCTCCCAGACACATTCCAGTAGATGATTGGCTAGAAATGAATGAGTGGCTGGATGTGTGCGCAATGACCGCTGATGGATTGGCGTCCAATCCAGGGTGTAGCCCCGCCTTTTTATTGAAAAAAGAGGGAGAAACGAAAAGGCATGTGCCCAGCCTCAAAAGCTTAACGTACGTATAGCTCATGACATGCTAAAGGGTTTAAAAAGGAATCAAGAGAGAATAGGGTGAGGATGATGAGGATGAGGATGATGATAAAATGAGTAAAGAGAAAGTTACAGAAGACCTGCATGATGAAGACAGAAAGGAGCTTTTACGGGAAGTGAAAACAACAACAAAAAAAGGCTAATCCGTTTCATGCTAGTTCAGACAGAATAGTCAGTTGAATGTAAACAGCAGTTCAATAATGAATGCCCTTCCCCTGCTTTTCTTTTATTTGCTTTAAGCTCTCTCTCACACACACACACACACACACACACACACACACACACACACAAACTTGCTGCACGAGACACAAATTAGAGAGCATTTTTAAGGAAAAATTCAAAGTGAGGCGAAGGCTGCAGAATCAGTTATTATTTTTGATGTTGCAATTTCTGACACTTTGATGCAATCAGCGAGTAGCCGCAGCGCGAGAGCCTCTCCGGGGAGAGAACTGTCAGTGCCGAGAGGCTGGCGCGAGAGTAATTATCGCAGATCAAACCTTGCTCGTTAGTAGGCAGGGATGGGAGGCAAATGCCAAAAACCAGCCAATGTTTCGCAAACGCTTGTTCAAGGATATCCTAATTGCTATAAGTGGTTCCTTCAGGACTGACACATCAAACGCCGCCGGCTGCGTGATGTCACCAGCACGCCGCTCCACAATGGGTGAATTAAGGGAAGAGGGCGCAGTTAAGAACACAAACAAGGACGGTTTCCTGTCTTTAGAATGACACACACACACACACACACACACACACACACACTCAGAGGTGCACAGATGCCCCGCAGCACTTCAGTGCACTGCATTAAAACCAACTTGTCATCTTTCTGACCTCTATCTGTCTATCTTTGTCTTTTTTCCTTCATATACACAAGCACATACATGCACACACAGTGTGCCAGTAGAGTCAGTACACACATTAACCTCAGCTCGATACACTGGCATCTACGGCAATTTTCACTAAAGATACTCTGTACTCAGAGTAGGGTGAAGCGCAAAAGATGTTGAGATGACGATACGTTGCCAACGCTTAAGCGACAACACCCTGCCATAATAATAATCTCTTTTGCTTAAAAGAAGTTACACTTAAAATAGATGCAACACAAATAAACAGGCCTCACACCTCGATCTCCACCCTTCATAACTAATGACACTTGTTCTCATATTATCCTGCCAAGCATAAAATAACACTTAATTCGTCCTAAATAAAGCATTCTAATTGTGTTCACTGCTGAAGTTATGAGCATAGTTAAAATAGCTGAGTGAACTCCCAGAACAAGTCAGTACCTGTTGAAAGAGAAACTTTTTTTGTTCCTACAGACGTTTCGAACAGAACGGCTTACAAACAGTGATAGGATTTTATTTCTTCTTTTGTTTTTAGCGTTTGTTTTTGAAGGTTGAGTCCGCCTCGCAGAAGCGAGAAGGTCATCGGTTCAACTCCCAGGATTGGTGAGCGCATTTATGTTTGGAGATGGCATGTTCTCCTTGTGCTTGCATGCGTTTCCTCCTGGTGCTCCGAGTTTCCTCCCACAGTCCAGAGACAATCATACTTGACTTACTGGCTGCTCTGAATTGCCCCTAGGTGTGAGTGCGAATGGTTGAATGGTGGCAATGGATTGGTGAGCTGTCCAGGGTGTACACCGCCTTCACCCAGAATCGGCTGAGATAGGCTCCAGGCTCTCAGCTCTTAAACAACGCATAGCTGTTTCAGGGATTTGCCCAGACGGAGTAGCATTTACTAATTCTAAACTTAAAAAAACTTAAAAAGGGGAGGTTGGTGGATCTGTTACTCATTTAAGAGCAAAATACAGTGTTAGTCAGCAAAATTAAAAATTAAATAAATAAAAAGATTATAAAGACTTCCATGACTGAATTGCAGCGCAATCATGGAAGCTGCAGGTCATTATGTGGTAATTCTATATAATTGCTGTAATCTACTTTGCATACTGGATTTTACAGTTTATAGTCACTGAAAAAAAAACAAAAAAAACAATGAGGTGCCACAATGCTATTACTCACTATTTGACAGGTAATTAATGTAGTAATTATCAGTAATCTTCAGAACATGCCTTGCGAATGTAAGTATGTAAATACACAGCTGGGCAGTATTTGTGACGTGTATTTAAACTAAATGTTTCTAATACCAAATTATTTAGTGTTTTGAAGTCACCGTAAAACCGTAGGGTTGGCGCCCATTTCAACCGACTCTGGTCACGGGTGGGGAACAGGCCAGTACACACCAGGCCATCGCTGGAGTTTTCCATCAATTCTTAAAATAAATTGCTACAATTATTATTTTATTACTTCCTGTTTAAGTTTATGCTGTAAGTTTTACCAGCACATCCATCTTACAGCAAGAGGTCCTGGGTTCCAGTCCCAAGCTCAGCGTTTCTGTGTGGAGTTCGCATGTTCTCGCCGTGCTTGCGTGGGTTTCCTCTGGGTACTCCGGTTTCCTCCTACAGACCAAAGACCTGCACATTAGGCTAATTGACTGTTCAAAATTGCCCCTAGTTGTGAGTGTGAGTTTGTGTCTGTGTTGCCCTGTGATGGTCTGGCGAGCTGTTCAGGGTGTATCCCGCCTTCGCACAGTGTTAGCTGAGATAGGCTCCAGCCTCCCTGTAACCCTAGAAGGAGTAATTAGTCTGGCAAAAGAGTGAGTTAATGTTAGTTTTAGTAGTCTAAGCTAAACTTTGTACCAAGTTACAGAACATTCTGGCTAACTATTTCACCCTAGTAGCAACTCTGCAAGGTACTGTTAGCATGCTACTTGTTAATTTTCCTGCAGTTGTGAAAGTGTGTCAGGGGTGTTATTCATGATTACTTTATAATACCACGAGATGGTGTAACTTGTTAAACACAAACAGGTTTCGTGTCTTGCGGTCATTAACAACGTTGTGCTTTGATGAGAATTTCACCTGTGTAACATTTACTTATTATTAAAGATAATTGCTGCATCAACACTCCTTACAGTTATCATTTAAATATCAAACATGCTATAATGACTATGCATTTATCCACTAATTCTTTATCTGATTGTTTGATAGGTGCTGTTTAATCCATTTCTTCCTGCAAACAAACAGTGCATAAGGTGTGTAAGAGTATCGAAACGTCATCATTTCCAGTGCAGTATTCACCACACCTTCTCTACTGCTGGCAGGTCGGGACTGTAGGCAGGTTAGTCTAGCACACATCGTCTTTTCTTCCACAGCTATGCCACTGTAATGTGTGCAGAATGTGGTTTTGCATTGTTTTGTTGAAATCGCAGTCGTGTCCCAGAAACGGATCTTGCTCCAAAACTTAAGACTGATTCACAGTCGAAGGTGAGATGAATGTTGCAGAATATTCATTTTAGTGACATCCACCAAGCCTAAGGAGCAAATTGTTTTTGCATGTACTGCAGGGGTACCTCAGTAAAAAGCACACTAAAACAAAACTTTAAGGGTTTATTTTATTTTATTATTTACTTCTTAAATCATGATGGATGCAGACAAGCTCCCAGTGCAGACAGGTACAAAGCCTAAGAGCTATTTAAAGAAGTCTCTTTAAACCCTTTAGTGGTTTTGGTAATACTAGGTGGAAACAAAATAGAAAGCAAACTAAAACAAGGTTTTTTGTATTTCTTTATTTATTACTACTATTTATGCAGACAGAGCCTCGGAACTGTGTATTGGTGTCTTTTCGAAATCTAACTTTATTATTATTATTATTATTATTATTATTATTATTATTATTGTTATTATTATTATTATTATTATTATTGTTATTATTATTGTTGTTGTTGTTATAAACAAAAAAACCTGTGTATTTATCATTATGGACATAATACGATACTATAATCATTCATTACATTTATGGCATTTGACCAGACGCCTTTATCCAGGGCGACTTACATTTCATGTCATTGATACAACTGAGCAATCCAGGGTTAAGGGCCTTTCTTAAAGAGTACCGGTATCCAGCATAATTTGAGTGTATGTAATACATTTAAATAATACAGAGCTCATTTTTAACATAAATGACCATTAAACAAGCACAAACTGATGTTGCCAGAAAGATCCGCTGATGTTACATGTGATCATTTTAAATAGCTAGTAATGCTAATTCACCACAGGTACACTTTAAGGGCCCAACAGTGGCAGATTGGTGGTACTGGGGCTTGATCCACCAACTTTCTGACCACTAACCCAAAGCCTTAACCTCCGAGCCACCACTGCCTTTCATTAATAATGAAATATTATAACCAGTGTCAAATGACTGTTATATACGCAGCTGGGTATAACATACTCTAACCATGCGGTTATACATAAGTATTCCAATTTGTGCCTGGGCCGCTTCGCATCAGGCCGCATCACAGTACCCCCGTAATCATTATTATTAATGTATAACCACATAGACTGGAGTGTGTTATTTCTTACAATGTCATTATAACGTGAAGCACCTTCAAGTGCTACCTTTTCAACGTCTTGGCTGTTTCATTCTTAATCATTCAGGACGGACATGTTTCTTTTCTTAACTCTCACGTATGGCGTTGTTTGATGTTTGGTTAATTGTGTTCATTTATTGTGTCTCATTCCCTGTACAAATCAAACACTCATTCACAAGCCATACGTTGAGAGTGTACATACAGGCGCAGATACACACTGACAGTGCTGAGAACAGTCTCTCGCTTCTGTACAGTCAGGTCTGTAATTGGTAATGTCTTGGGGGTTTCTCTCTCTCTCTCTGTCTCTCTCTCTCTTTCCATTATAACAGGTCTTTGGGGATTGTCCTTGAGTTTAGGTCTGAGAGCAAGAGAGAGATGGAGAAAGAAGTAAATGCCCCTCTAGAGTGTATTTGTGGACTGTGTTTATGGTTCATGCTTTCTGGGATATGGATTTAACCTTCTGGAAAGGCGGGCCAATATCACGATATAATATAGATATTGTGATAAATTATCTACTCAATACTTTTAACACAGTCCAACTCTATAATGTCCAATACAGCTAATTGGATTAAGTTGTATTTATTTATTTATTTATTTATTGTTCATACATAGGTATTGGGTATTTTCTCACTCTTTGTTCTCAACTATGAGTCTTTTTCTGGCACATATCGTGTATTATGTGGAGCTCTTCAGGTTTCAAGAATTTTATTAGCCTCTAATCTTTATTTGACTCTCAAACCTTTAACACTGGGCCACCCCATAATATCCAGGAAGTAGCTTATTAGATGTCATTCTGTTTGTCTATTAACTTGTTGAAGTGTACCTGTGGTGAGTTTGTGTTACTAGCTATTTAAAACAATCACGTATAACATCAGCGTTTCCTTCTGGCAACATCAGTCCATGCTCGTTTTTCAAAGTGCGCTCGAGTGTTACGACTCCAGGCGTGCTCAGAGACATGTTGCCTTCTCTGATTAGCTGTTCCAGCCTGGTAGTGATGCGAACTCGTTGGATCGGCTGGGCTACGTCACTGACCCGTGTAGCATAACACATTATCAGCCAGTGCAGAGCTGCACAAACAACAAGCGCAGAAATCATGGAAAACATTTATTTTGTGTTCCTAAACTGACTGACGACAGGAAAGCCGAGTTGACAAAATGTTGGGTGCATAAGCCATTTTGGATTTACCGTCACACACATCTCTGGCAGCGTTCTTATCCTCAGAGACACTAGAATGTAACGTGTCACTGTCTCCATTAAAAGACGTCAATCCTGCCTAACACGCAGATGTCACTTCCAGGAAATAAAACTGCTGATGCCTCTCTCAGCCGACACTAAGCGACGACGGGGAACACCCTGACCAGCTCGCCCTACAATTGCAGGGCAACACATACACAACCATTCCCACTCACATTCATACCTATGGACTATTTGGAAACCCACACAATCATAGGGAGAACACGCATACTCTACACAGAAATGCCAAGCCCAGGACTGAAACCCAGGACCCTCTTGCAATGAGACGAGTATGCATACCACTACATGAGCGTGGCAGTTTCTTCTTCTTCTTCTTCTTCTTCTTCTTCTTCTTCTTCTTCTTCTTCTTCTTCTTCTTCCCCTTCTTCTTCTTCTTCTTATTATTAATAGTAGTAGTAGTGGTAGTATGTATGTATGTATGTATGTACATGCTTAAATTTAATCTAATTAAACATTTTTATTTTCCAAAGTGCTTTATCCTTTATTAGGGTTGCAGGTCCATCCCAGCCAACTCTGGGCGATGGTCAGACTATCACAGGACCAACACAAATACCCAACCATTCACACTCACACCAAGGGATAAACAAGAAAATCCAGTTAGCCTACTGTGCATGTCTTTGGACTGTTGGAGGAAACTGGAATACCCAGAGGAAACCCGCAAAAGTACAGGAAGAACATGCAAACTTCACACAGTCGCGTCCTCGCTGAGGCCAGGACTCAAACCCAGGACCTTCTTGCTATGAAGCAGGAGTGCTAATCATGATGCCTCTAAAATCTAATTAAAATATGCATATTGCGTGTATCTGTTAATGATGGTGACATGACGTTTTTGAAGGATTTAGGAACTCTTAACCTTTTGTTAACTCAGCTGTTAAAGGGCCACGTTGTGATGGCTTAACGACTGGATTTATTCATTTCCAAAATGGCAGGTTTGTGGATTGTTCCTGGTTGGTGTTCCTTCAGCAACCCACTTGGTTATTTCTTTCCTTTACTGAAAATCTTGGACACACAAAAACTTTGAGTGAGTTGATTCTGCTTCGAATGTTTTGTCATCGACTGAGGAGTTCACTTACCAAACTCTGTACAGCTATGCATCCAGTAGGTTAAAAAAAATAATAATTTATTAAAGAAGTCAAATCAGTCCCACTGGCTTAATATAGCGCAGTAGACGTGATGATGACAGCATCTGCTGCTCCTGTTAGAGGCCCGGCAGAGAGCCATCAGAAATTATGAGAGAGAGTAACTCACTTCTCAGCATAATGGGATTGTAAAGTATGACAATTTCAAGAAACATGCCATAAATTTGTCAAAGCGAGAGGCAGGTGAGACAGAGTGTTACACTAACCCTCTTGATAATGACAGCTGTATTCTGTGTATTGAGTCAGCAGGAGAGAGAGAGAGAGAGAGAGAGAGAGAGAGAGAGAGCAGTCACTTTAGATGATGAGGAGGATTAAATCACGGCAGGACGGAGAGTAAAGCGAGCTGATGGATGGAGGTGTAATGAACGTCTGTCCGTCCCAGCCGTGGAAGGATGTGAATGCAGTGATGCGCGACTGGGAGAGCTCGTAAAGAAGTGTCGGCATGGACAGCTTCCGGCTCAGAGCGGGGACCAGCGAGGCCCTTTACGACCGCCACAGGATTTAACGGGCAATAATGACTGGAATAACCACTTCGAACATTGCAGAGTCCCGTGTGGCAGCCGGCGCAAAGCGAGGTGATATATTCTGGACAGGGGATGACAGGAGCAATGTTTCAAATAGAAGGGAGTGATGGGGAGGGGAAAGAACACTCTGGAATGCTTGTGTTGGGGTGGGGTTTGGAGACAGGGACTGTTAAAGGAATAAGGGCTACATATATAAATATACTGTATATAGACGTTAACATGTTAAGTTAATGATATTTCTGCGATTTTTTTTAAGGTAACAGGGTGAAGGTGGAATGAGGTCAGCATTGTCAACTCTACCAGCACTGTTTTGCATATTGTTAGCACTGGTTAGCATTGTTAACTCACAGCAAATAGGTTCTGACCAGTTGACCTGTGCCTTTCTGTAGAGTTTGCATGTCCTGCCCTTATTTACGTAGGTTTCCTCTGGGGTGCTCTGGTTTCCTCCTACAGTCCAAAGACATGCACATTAGCTCAACTGGCTTTAAATTGCCATTAGGTGCGAACATAAGTGTGAATAACTGCTTGTCTGTTAGCCCTGTGATAGATTGGTGACCTGTCGAGGGTGTAAACTGCCTCATTCCTGAAGTCAGTTACAATTACCCAGGTTCCCACTTTAACGACTTTCACGGACTAAAAATATGAAATGTGTCGACCTGCAACAAACATAAAAAACAGGTGTCTTTGTGCACAGCAAACAAAAACAAGCACAGCATATTAACCCTCTGGAGTCTGAGGTCTTTCAGGGACATTTGATGTAGTCTGACATGCTCACATGCTCTCATTTTTTATTTATTTTTTTTTTTATATTTCAGCTTTCAAACACTGTGCTTTCAAAGTAATATATAAGCTCATGTAAATCACAAACTCAGCAACAACAGTTTAAAATTAGTAAACATTTTATTAACGTAATTTTTGTTTAAAAAATAATAATTTTCTGTTTGGTTCCACCGTCAGAACCTACTACTCCAGGGGGTTAAAACCATACGTTTGCTTTAGCTGATTAAACATAGTGAAATATACCAATAATACCACAAATGGTGCAATCTGATTGATCCATTTATGATCTGGGAATAAAAAAAAAAAAAAAAAACATTATCCTAAGTGAATAATAATCAAATCGATACAGTGGGCACTTATACACAAACAGTATAATTAACTGTTTAAAATGGAAAATTAAACCATAAAAATCTTATTTTAGTTTATTTTTCTTTTGTTTTTTGTCTACTACTTTGTCTACTAAAACTTTAAATAGGTTTTAAAAACACACTTTTACAGAGTACAGATAACTTATGTTCCCATGTACTAAACTCTATATAAGTAGGTTCAAAAGATGCTGTAAGCTTCAGAGCGCTTACACAGCACACACAGCAGATTGCAAAAGTTTACCCGTCCTGTCTATGTCATGGTTAAAATATGCAAATATAAGCTATCAGAAATCTCTTTTCCGTTAGCTTTTCTTCTTACACCTCACCTTTGGTGAATAGCTATTGAATAGTGGCTGCAAACATGACATTTTGACAAGTGTTAAATTAAATTTTAAAATGTTACAAAAACATTAACTGGTATTTCAAGACTTGGCACAGAAAATATTACCAAATCCACCTGACTTTCCCTGTCTGGAATAGACTTTATAAAATTCCTTGATATCCCAGAAATGCTCACCTTCTACCACTCCAAAGTGATTATTTATCGTCTCCAGATGTTTTATTCCACTTATACCACAGCAGCCATAACACCCAAAGAGTAGTATGGTTTTTGTTTTGTTTTGTTTCTTTTCTGATTAGAGTTCTGTTTAATGTTGTTTAACATTAACACTGCAAGCCAATTCCATTTTTTTCTAGGATTATAACAGCTATAAAGTCATTGCCCCAACAATGTCTCCTTATTATTATTAATATTATTATTATTATTATTATTATTATTATTATTATTTATTTATTAATTATTATAATTTTTTTAATATTGGAGAACAAATACAACATAAAATGTGAAGTAATAGTATTATCTTTTTTTTCTGTATGGAGTTTGCATGTTCTCCTCATGCTTGTGTGGTTTCCTCTGGGTACTCCAGTTTCTTCCCACAGCCCAAAAACATGCACAATAGGCTAACTGTCTGTTCCAAATCACCCCTAGGTGTGAGTGTGAATGGTTGTGTGTGTGTGTGTGTTGGCCTTGCAGTGGTCTGGCAAGCTGTTTAGGGTGTACCCCGCCTTCACCTGGAGTCAGGTGAGATGGGCGCCAGCCTCCCCAAGACCCTAAATAGAAATAGGCAGCTTTGGAAATGAAAGAATGTATGAATGAGTAAAAATAATCAACACTTTTTGACCATTTAGAATCTAGAGTTCAACAGTGCTGCGGTGTAATGAGCTAGAATAGTTTTGCCAAACCAGATACAGAGCAGAAGTTATTTCATCACATACATAGAATTTTTAAGTGTTTTTTAGAGAATTGTTATATGTTTAAATCATAAAACAAAACCCCACCCAGCCTTGATACCTCTAACACTTTCATGACATTTTTTCTTTTTTTTAATTTATTATTTGTTTATATATTTTGCAGATGGTAATCCTAAATTATAACTCACCCGTATCCTTTGGCCCAGGATCATAACACCAATTCATTAGCCGCTGGCACGCGAGCCTATTGTGATTTTTCAATAAACTTTCTAAAGCTGATAGACAGCGAGAGAGCAACAGTCATGAAAGAACCCCTATTTCACAGGCTGGCACCTGTTCAAGCAAACATATGCTGCCATAATCTCTTAAAAAGCAACATCCAAGTCCAGATTTAATTATGTAATAGCCCAAACGCAGGCAGAGTGCAGACGCAGCAGCTCGGCCAGCTGCTAAGCAGCCTGGAATTCGCTTCCTTCCTCCATGAGCTCATAGCTGACGGCAAAGTGTTTGAGGCGATGCAGACAGACACATTTATCTAGCGTTATGGGCCGTAATAAATTTGTCACTGTCCATATGCCGCTCACATAAGCTCCGTTTACTTGTTGGCCATCAGGAACGGCTGGGTGAAGTGACAGCAGGGTTTTGGATAAAGAGTTACCAGTGTGTGTGCCACAGTCAAAGGAACACTCAAGTAATGCAATGTGACACATCCAAATCCATCAGTTTTCATGAAGGCACACATTCTTTTCCTGGATTCCTCCCAGTGCAGGAGGATACATTTCTTATGCAGTCGTAATGGATTGTACAAGGATAGGTTTGATTTAAATCAGGCAGGGACTGTCCAAGATAGTCATGCAAGCAAGGACCTGCTGTAAAACTATTTAAACAAATAATCCCAAGAGCGTTTGGAGAGAGTGCTCTATATGCACATCTCCGCCAAGCCCAGCGATCCTCCGTATGCACCAAAAATGTCGCAATCTCACGATGTAAAATAATCCTTTAAAAAATTCCTGGATAATAATGTTATCTTCCTTGTCCAGAGCCCCACTCACGGGTTAGAATGATACGGAAATCTACACACGACTTTTCCCCCTAATCCTGTTTACAAAAAATCAAGTCAAAGACCCTCTCCCTTTGGTAACCTCCCCTCACATTATGTAATATCCAAATGATCTGTATTTTTATTCAAATGATTTAATATATTACAATATGAGTGAATCTGTTGCCATCCAATACAAGAAATTAATTCATAAGGTAATATTTCACAGTACCTCTGAAACGGTTATGACACAGTATGATTTGATTCAAAAGGCGGCTATTTGATATTCGATGATGTCATTGAACCTGGTACAACTTCTGAATCTGCATACAGTATGATTTGATGTAACAAAGTCTGTTAGATGCCCAGTGATTGTTTCACGATAATAACTGGCTTGATACACAATATCCTATTAATAATAATACTAATAATAATAGGTGGCACAGTGGTTAGCACATCCGCCTCACAGCAAGAAGGTCCTGGGTTCAATTCCCGTTTGCATGTTCTCCTCATGCTTGCGTGGGTTACCTCCGGGTATTCTGGTTTCCTCCCGCAGCACATGCACAGTAGGCTGATTGGCTGTTCCAAATCACCACAAGATGTGCATTTATCCTTGATCACAGCACGTAATCTCCATGGCATCGTTGCTCCAGTTGGTCAGGTCGAGGCTCAGCAACATTAATGAATGAGCAGGTTATCACATCAATGAGCTTTTTCTTCCCTGGCGGCATGGATATAGAATGGGGAGCCAATTAGCCTAATGCGTGTGTCTTTGGACTAAGGGAGAAAACCAGATTACCTGGAGGACACCCACACTAGTACAGGGAAAACCTGTAAACTCCACATAGAAATGTCGTCGCCAAGGCCCGAGACTCGAACCCAGACCCTTCTTGCTGTGAGGAGGACGTGCTAACCACTATCAAACTGTACTGTTCTACATTTTATTCCTTTTTTAAATTTATTTCCTTGCAATTTTTTCAGAGGGAAAATAAATAGTGCTGGAGCATCACATCTGAATACTTCTCTCAGAAAAAAATACATGATACCGGTGTTAGTACTTTAGATGCTTGTGTTAAGTCTATACTGTATGTTCGCACGCAGGTGATAAGATGACTTCCCTTTACACAATACATTAAGCTGCGATTGTGCTACATCTGCACCCTGTAGCTTGCTGTGGTTCACCCTGGCATTCTCAAGCACTCCTCATCCTTTTGTGCTCCTCATCCACAAATTAAGTGCGACTCATCCAGGACGTTCTTATCAGAGGGCTTCCCTGAGCTGAAGACACGTTACCCGACTAAATAAGTTTGGAGAGAGTTTTTGCTAACTCATTTGTTTCCTAATTCAGTGGAAGTGATTAAGACTATAACTGTAGATTATCTTTCTACAGCATGGGGAAAGGGGGCAGAAGTTAAGTATGATGTGAAAGGGAGTAGTGTGAGACTTTTCTGGAGCAGTTTAAGTCAGATCCCAGTGTTGAACGAATAAATAGAGGCGAAAAAAAGTCAGGATATCTGTGTATTGGTTTTGTGGGAGAAAGTTGCAGAAGTTCTTTTCGGGAGGTACATAAAAAGCATTCCTAAGCAGAGTTGCTCTTAGCGAAAATACCTCGAAGCGGTTAAGATAATGCACAATTGTCATGTGGATTGAAGTGCAATCTCGCTTCTACTTCCCCTCGCAGATAAGTGCTCCCATTGATGAGACCTGGCACCATGCTCTTATCTCACAAACACTTTGCAGCAGGAACAGAAGCTCACGAATAAAGTCCCGCTAGATTGTGATGGTAATACATCTGCTTAGTCGCTACATCTCGTCTGTTGGCAAACAATAATGTAGAACGTTATTTTAGGCGCGTAAGCAATTTTTTTTTTATTATTATCCTTTTTTTTCATAAATGTTCTACATTGCTCTTTGAGAGTTCCGAGGAAGAGCAGAGGTTCTGCAGTAAAGTGTTTCTTGGTATTTTACAGTTTAAATACTAAACAGGGAGACAATTACCAGTAACCTGAGCAATGCAGGCAAAGATCAGGTGATGATTTCTAAAGCAGCATGTCTTTGGAAACTAGAGTACCCAGATCAAACCCGCACAAGGACAGAAAGGCCCTTGGCTGAGATTCAAACCCAGAAGCTACTCACTGTGAGGCCAAAGTATGAGCGACTTAGCTACTGACAATTTCTGCGTCCACTTTTTGCAATTATATACATACTATTTCTCTTAATCTGGGACCAAAGCTATTTTTTTCACCTCCTTTCGTTTTTTTTCTCCCTGGCTGTACAGTGTACACACATTTCAAGTTCAGGGCCTCAACCCTATACACATTCACACACTAATCCACATCCAGACAAATTTTAGCATTCCGTCCACCTACATGTATTTTTTTTAAGAATTCTTAGGAAACCAGAGAACCTGAATGGAACCCACATTATAAATGGAGACAGAAGATGTGAGACGCCAATGCACCACTGTGTCATGATTTCAGGTTTCCTTTATCCATTAATTTTCTGAACTGCTTAATCCTACTAGGGCTGCGGAGAGATCTTAGCCGACTTTGGGTGAAGGCTGGGTATACCCTGAACAGCTCACCAGTCCATTACAGGGCAATATGCACACAACCATTTACACCTAGGGGCAATTTGGAACAGCCAGGTAGCCTAATGTTCAAGTTGTTGGACTCCGGGAGGAAACCAGAGTACACGGAGGAAATCCACACAAGAGAAAGGGAGAAAATGTAAACGCCACACAGAACTTGTCGAGCCCAGGACTCGAACCCAGGACCTTTTTGTTGTGAAGTGCACATGCTAACCAGTACATGCTGCCTGGATTCAGGTTCAAGTTATAATTATTTTATTTAAAAATAAAAGTTGACCAAAATAAGCAACATTTTTTATTGTCATTGCTCAATTGCTTTGTTATATAATTAAAATATAAGTAAAATATTTTATTTAAACAAAAATGTTCCAATAAGGCACATAATGTCAGATAATTCTCATCTGTGCTCATCTAAAGCACTTCTTCCTCCAGTCCACAGAGGGGCGCTCTACTGAGAACCCACTCTGTGCGTTTGGCCAGATTTTAAACACACTGCACTCTGCTTCAGGTTTATATGTATGCATGTGTGTGTGTGTGTGTGTGTGTGTGTGTGTGTGTGTGTGTGTGAGAGAGATCACACATGCACAGATTATGTTCTATGCTAACACAGCTAAGCCGTCCTGTGTGAATCTGAATTCATTAAAATGAGTTTCTTGCAGCGGCCGATTCATTTGCATTATGCACACCTTGTTTGAATAATTACTCAAACGGCTGATGTATTTTTGTGCTTTTCAGGCAGTCGAGGGTCTGTGTGTGTGTGTGTGTGTGTGTGTGTGAGATGTCTCTCAGAGGAACACGCCTTCACATAATGAAAACCCAGATCAATAGAACTGTTTCTTTAGCTTTATGCACCGTGAGAACTAAGGCCCCGTATTTCATTTCATTTGATGTTATATGCACATCACTCATGATGTCAGACTATTTTATGTTTCGAAGGGTGACATGAAAGCTGAAAGGTGTGGAAACATTTTAGCGAAACCGATGATTACTTACTTCTGAAATATTCTGTTGCCCCTAGCTGTGAGTGTGGGTGTGAATGTTGTGTGGGTGTAGGACCAGCAACCTCTTCAGGTTGTACCCCGCCTTAGCCTCCCCATGACACCAGTAGGATTAGGCAGTCCTTAAATTCTCAACTCTGATTGGTCAGAAGGTTTGCATTATGTAATCGATGATATAGAGTGAACCGGTCATTATAACAGTGAACGAGTGATCACGACCCAGATGCAGACGTAGTGTTGCTGTCTTGATTCACTCAGAAGGGGCCTTTTCTGTCATAATAACCAGTTCTATGTACATTATCACACTGACTGTACAGCTCCTTGTCAAATCAACAATTTAAAAAAAAAAAAAATATTGGTTTAGAAATAATTCTATTGTTTTATTTTTATTTATTTTTAATGATTTTTAATGCTTCCGCTAATGCTGCATTCCATATCAGTGATCTCTTTCTGTGTACTTAACGATGGTGTGGAATAAAGAATAACAGGCTGATGAATGCTGTGACTGACCAATCAGAATCAAATATTCAAATGAGCCGTGTGATAATCTGGTATAAGAACACGGCTCAGAAAGTGGCTCTGATATGAATGACATGTTGTTTATTAATATGCTTGTTATTATTGTTTACATAGGAACACACACACACGCACACACACGCACACACACACACACACACACACACACACACACACACACACACACACACACACA
>JAQMYF010000014.1:17026552-17040522 GCA_030014195.1 Neosilurus mollespiculum | reverse complement strand
ATATATTGGGCAGGTGCAAAAAAACTACCCATTTATACTGCTGGGTGGACAGAGGCACATCTGTGGTTAAGGCCTTGCCCAGGGGTCTTATCACAGTGGGCGTCTAACAGGGATTTGAACCCGCAACCTTTTACTCATGAGCCCAGCACCCTAACCACGAAACCTCCAGCCCCTATATAATGAAGGATACTCATAGAGAATATGTGAAGTGCATCTGTATGTCCGTGTGTGAGTCTGTGTTTTCCTCTGATAGAAAAAAAAATCCTTTCTTAAAAAAAAAAAAAAGAGAAAGAAAAAAAGTGGAAAAAAAGCGACTTCCAAAAGTCTTTTTGTGTCAGTACCAGGAACTGGAAATATTCCTCTCTCCCTCTGTGGACCCTCATTATCTCCCTCTTGGCTGTATCCTAATAAGGAGTGACATACACCCCATTCCCTATAGTGGGTCTGATATGGCAGGAGCAGGCGACTAAAGTTACGTATGAACAACTTATCATAGAGACTGAATAAGAAAGGAGGAAAAGAAATGTGAAAATATTTTTCAGTGTAATAACGCCAATAACGATTTTCTTTTCTCAAGACCCCATGAAATTGCCTGAGAGTCATGATTTGATGTATTTCCTGTTTGAAACATGATGACAGAGTGATGGTGTGTTCAAGTGCTTGATTGATTTAAGACCCAGTTAACAGAGTTGAAGTGAATTTATAATCCATGTACCAAATTAAAAAAAATATTTCTTGACTGTAATTGAACGGAACAATTCGGGGGGGGGTTACTCAGTGAGTCAGTCAGTTGTTATCCATTCACTTGAATCTGACTCTTGGTGACTCTACTGCCACAAGTTTCCTTGACAAGGTTTTTGTAGAGTAGGTTGCCAGGTATTTCCTGAATACTCCTAATTTGCCTGTGATTGGGATTTCTGTTGCTACAGCTGCATGGCTGGTCCATTTACGCTCACACATGGCAGCAATTTAGAAGAGCCAATCAGCCTAATGTGCATGTCTTGGGAAGAAACCAGGAAATCCAGGCAAGCACTTGGATGCAATGCAGTTGTCAAACAGAAACACCCTTGTCGAACATGGGGTTTGAACCCAAGACCTTCTTGCTGTGGGGTGCAAGTGCTGACATCTATGTCCCACTACCAGGTATTCCGCTATGGGCAAAATCAAACAATAAAATCAAGGCTGTAAACGCAACTACTGACAAAATGTGCAGAATCTTCATTAGTAAGAATCAAAAAAAGGCATGTAATCTAAAACCAAGACCATTTCCGTACCAGGATGTGCAGTGAACAATGTTCATGAGGTAGCAATACCCCTGATTGGGGTGCCAGTCCTTTTTAAAGCACCATGCACCATGCACCATAACATTCATAGTCTGATTTACACCTAGATGTACTTTATCTCAGCCAAGGCATTTACAGTATCTAATCTCAATGGTCAGTGGAGCTGAGAAGTGGTAACTCTACCAGCTTCACCCCCAAGTCCAGGACACAAATTGAGTTTGGATGATGAGATGAGATGCTAGGTTATATCAGATATTGATAAATATCCAATAGGTATTTGGAAGCTGACCATCAATGGTGCCAATGGTGACATAAAGCAGCAGTCACCAAGGGCAGGCGGAGGGTTGGGGTCATCTTTGACATATTTGAGTGGTAGATAAGATGATTATAGTTCCTTTTATTGATGGATAAGACCAGGCCATGTATAAAGACAGAACAATGTTCTGAATCAGTTTGGGAAAGTAACATTTTGGAACTGCACATGCTCAGTTTGGTAAAAAGTTCCTACCATATAACCATGAACCTGCATATTGATACCTCCATTATCAATGTCAATACATTTCAACCATTTCAGCTAGGTGACTGGTGGAAAAGGGAATAGTCTACTGTTAAGGCATTGCAAATTTGAATTCTATTGCTGTCCATGGTCGAAACTTGCTATGAAGATACAGTTAAAGGGCTAAGAGCCACAGTGGTCTAACACCAAAAAAACTGAAAAATGATACAGTACGTGGTTATATTTTGACAGATGTGGATAAAGTCTATGCGCCCCAGAATGGTCCCTTCATCTTCCTTGTGACCTTGAATTACTGAGTGACTTTCATGTCATTTTTCTCAAAAACAGCTTTCTGTCGGTTAGACCACTGTGGTCCTCAGTCCTTCAAATGACCATACTATCAAAGTGTGAGGGATGGCAAACTCAGTGCATTGTGTCAATCAGAGCAATGCTAGTTAATCATCACTAGTTCTGAGCTTTGTACACAGGAAAAGGTAGACAGCACTTTCATTTGTGTGTGCTCCCTAATGCAGTCTAAGCTTGGAAAAAGATGTGGATGGATGGCTTTAACTGATTGCTTTCCTGTCCCTGCTGAAGAAAATCTTCCACCATGTTGGAACATTGCGTTCCTGTTTGGCCAAAAAGTTGAATTTTGGTCTCATCAGACCAGAGCACCTTCTTCCATGTTTGCTGTGCCCCCCCCACATAACGTGTGGCAAACTCCAAACGGGACTTCCTATGGCTTGCTTCTTGCCACTCTTTCATAAAGGCCAGATTTGTGGAGTACATGACTAATAGTAATAGATTCTCCCCCTGAGCTGTGGATCCCTGAAGCTCCTTCAGACTTACCATGGGCCTCTTGGCTGATTCTCTGATCAATGCTCTCCTTGCCCAGGCTGTCAGTTTAGGTGGATAGCCAGGTCTTGGTAGGTTTGCAGTTGTCTCATACTCTACACATTTTCAGAAAATGGCTTAAACATCGCCCCATGAGATATTCTTTATCCCTGACCTGTCTGGTGAGTTTCTTGGGCTTCCTGATGCTGTTTGCTCACTAATGTTGTCTAACAAACCTCTGTAGCCTTCACATAAAACTGTATTTATACTGAGATTAGATTACACACAAGTGGACTATATTTAATAATAAGGTGACTTCTGAAGGCAAATGGTTGCACTGGGTATCAGAGTAAAGAAGGCTGGATACAAATGCATGCTACACTTTTCAGATTTTTATTAGAATTTGTTTTAAACCATGCACCATTTTCCTTCCACTTTACTTTTTTGCACCACTTTGCGTTGGTCTATCACATAAAATCCCAATAAAATATATTAACATTATTGGCTTTCATCCACCCGAAAACAAGCTGGCTGGTGAGAGGGAACAGGAGGTGATAGAAAGAGAAACCGAATAACGAAATTTGAAAATAGGAAAAAAACAAAAAAAACAGACATTTCATGTACTGTGATGGATGGCACGGTGGCATGGTGGATAGCAGATCAGCCTCACAGCAAGAGGGTAGAGGGTTCGAGTCCCAGGCTCAGGCATTTCTGTTTGGAGTTTTGCATGTACTCCTCATGCTTGTGGGGGTTTCCACTGGGTACTCTGGTTTCCTCCCACAAGCCACTGACATACACATTTGGCTATATGCTGACTGTTCCAAATCGCCTCTAAGTGTGTTAGTGTGTATTGTTGTGAATGTGTTGGCCCTGAGATGTTGATGGTGAGCTGTTCAGGGTGTACCCCACCTTTGCCCAATGTTGGCTGAGATAGGCTCCAGCCTTTCCACGACCATAATTAAGTGGTTCGGCAGACGAGTGAGAGTGATCAGTTTACTATGATTTAGAGCAGTGGTCTCCAGCCCTGTTCCTGGAGATCTACCCTCCTGCAGGTTTTATCGCCAGGCTTAATCACACACACCCCTGAGTACCTGATTATTGCCTTGAAGAAGCTTTTGAACAGGTCAAAGAGGTGTGTTAGATTTTGCTTAGAGATAAAAACCTGCAGGGAGGTAGATCTCCAGGAATTGGGTTCCAGACTTCTGATTTAGACAGAATTTAATTGGACTTGTAAAAAGAGCATCATTAGAGAAACATGTCTTTAAAGGAAGTGTACTTGCATCTGTTCTCAAAGAAAAATAAGTGACAGGGAGAAGGAAGACCCTTTTGTCAATATTCTTGCATGCATCTTTGACAAATCAAGGTGAATAAACCATGTCACAATTTTTGCAGCAGCTTTGACGACAAACGAGGTAAGATTGCATATGCAGTGCTTATAAAAGCAGTCTGAAGGTCACGTAACTCTTAAACTGTGCCGTTTCACACTTAAACACAACTAGAAATCCTCCCTAACTGCCACGCAAGCGTTTATACTCTTTCTTTTCCCTCTCTTTATTCCCCCGTGTTCTTCTTTGCGCTTCCTTTTCTGTCTTGGATGAGAGTCATGGCGGCGCATTTTGTGTCTAACAAGACTGTTGAAAGAGCAAGCAAAGCAAAGTGTTTTCTTAGGAGCAGCCACACACCCGCAGACAAAGACGTACACATGCAGACACGTGTGCGCTCAGAAGTCAATTATAATTCTCTAATGCTCAGTGAGGTGCTGTCAGAGGCGTATTACATTCGCTCACGCACTAGCATCTTGTAGCCATGCAGAGAAAAGGGAAAAGCGAGCATCAGCCTGGATTTGAGGTAGGAAAAAAAACAAAAAAAAAAAAACCACAAGCTTTTCAAACTTTGCAAGTTCTAAGAGCTCACTGCTAATTTATGATTCCCCGCACTGCAAGAGAAGAAAGAATGTATAAGAAAGCATTTTTTTTTTCCCCAGCTTGCTTCCGTGTCACACTTTTTTTGGTCGTCAGGTGCATGAGCGAGATTAGTGAGTCTTTGTTTTGCATCCTCGTGGCTGTTAGGTGATCTTGCAGGGCACAAAAACGAAACCAAAGATGCCAATTTATCACATTGTCTGCTACAGCATGTTTGTGAAATCCAAAAGCAAAATGTTTTGATTCTGCTGTAAAAGAGACGAGAAGGAAGCCGTCAAGGCATCAATCACAGGCAATTTGAGCATGTTATCTGCTCTGCCTCTCTTTGCCTCTCTCTTCCCTCTTTGTGTGTTTCATGAATAATTTTGTGCCACACACAAACACACCAGACACAGCTCACACAGCGATAGTACTGCTCCTAGTCTTGTAAAACTCCAAAGTTGGAAATTTCCAGAAACACAAAATTAATAAATATTGAAAAGGATTTATAATAATACCATCATTTAAAAGGGTTGTATGGTGCTGTGGTGGGTAGCATGTCTGTCTCACAGCAAATAATGTCCTAGGTTTGAGTCCTGGGTTTGGGCATTTCTGTGTGGAGTTTCTGTTTGCATGGTTTCCCCAGTGCTTGCGTCGGTTTCCTCTGGATACTCCGGTTTTCTTCCCACAGTTCAAAGACATACACATTAGGTTTACTGGCTGTTCCAAATTGCCCCTACGTGTGAGTGTGAATGGTTATGAGCATGTTGGCCCTGCGAGCTGTTCAGGGTGTACTCCGCCTTTGCCCAGTGTCGGCTGAGATAGACTCCAGCCTTCCCACAGCCTTATTAAGATTAAGCGGTTTGGCAAATGAGTAAGCGAGTGGAATAATTTAAAAGCATCATTCGATATTTAAAATGTAAAAGGTTGTGTATGTGTTACCTCTGTGATGGACTGGCGAGTTGTCCAGGGTGTACCTTGCCTTCACCCAGAGTTGACTGAGATCCAGCCTCCCCACAATCTTTGTAGGAATAAGCAGCTTGGTGAATAAAGCGAATGCCAACTGGCTATTTGATTCTCCCCCAGTTTTTCTACAAACTCCACAGCAACGGTATCAACCATATAGTTCGAATCCAGGTTGATGCCACAGCCATCCGTGACCGGGAGTCCATGGGAGCAACAGTTCGAAAAGAGGCGGGCGATAGCATCGCATGTCACGGAGGGGGCGTGTGCTTGCTTGCGCCCCTTCCTGGTCGGTGGTGGTCGTGTGATAGAGTTTGACACCCGTGGTCTAACCTGGTTTTTACCTGTCGGATGCCTGTCAGAAGTGAATAACACAATAACATTAATTATTTGGCTCCTACCAAAGAATGGGATGCATTCAATATTTGAAGTTGATGTGCTGGAAGCTGAAAAAAATGGCAAGCAGAGATGTGCAGCAGAATTCTGTTACATGTTGAAGTTTGAATTCATGCCAGTTCATTATACAAACAAGATAACCACAAAATATTAAAATTGTCATGAATAAATAGTACAATGTTTGCGAAACGATATGAATACATTATAACATGCTATTAACATGTTCATTGGTCACTGTTTATGTGGCATTCATGTAAAGCATTGTGAAGAGTTGTTTATTTCTTTTTCTGTTGGTGTTATAGTCCAAAATTCTACCTGGGTCACCTTTAGAAATCAGTATAAACTTAAGCACTGAACATACAGTGTACATACAGAGCAATTCTAAAATTCAGAGATAAGACAGCCGCATATAGAGGGTTAAAAAAAAAAAAACAACAACATTGAACTAAACATCATTAACCATCTTTTGGAGCAGTGTTTGAAGCAAACATCCCTATAATTTACTTTCTACCGCTCCACACTGAGTGAAACTGGAGAAGTAGGACGGAAAGTGAAGCCCTAAATACCAATTACACTAAACACAGTGTAAATGACAGTTTTAATTTCCTGATGGAAAGAACAGTAAATAAACCTGAGTGTTACACACACATACAAGGAACGGCTGACTGTACGCAGTCATTTTGTTTTCTTTGATCAAGTTCCAGTGGACTCATTGAACCCATTTTTATACCAACGGCATAAAAATCCTGTGATTGATTCACACTGTAAAATCTCACAAACTTCAACAGGTTTGCAATTAAAAACAGAAAGGGAAAAGACTTTAAGTTTGTTTAAATCTCTGTAATTATTCATCAGTGATCTTCCAGTTGATAAACATAAAGTTAATTAACAATTTTTTGAGGATTGTGTGTAGAGTATCAATTCAGTGACACTCACCAAGCCTGAAGTATATTCTTGTTTTAGTAAATACATACTACATGTGAACATAACAGCAAACTGAAACAACAAATATATAACTTATTTATACATGTTGTAACCATTACAGAGGGAGGTCAGTTGTGCCCCAAAAAGAGTTAAATGTCGAGTAGCTAATGGCAAATGCTTGTTTTTAAACCTGTTCAGATTTCTGGTATATACTACTTGGAAACTTAAATAAAAAGCAAACTAAAACAAGCTTTTTTTTCAATTCAAAATCATGATAACGATGATGCCGCCTGCTCCTATCTACCATGACAAATTGTTAGTGTTCGTCATTTTGATTCAAGTTTTACGCAATCCGATTAATGTTAATTTTGTTTTATTTATTTAATATTATTTTTTTAATCCTCAAACAGTGAAGCAATTAGATCATGCTATTCTCGTGGAGTAAAGCTGCAGCAGGATTCAATTTTGATACAGTTCCCACATAAAAATCTTCACAATGTGATCACTGTGAATGAAAAACGATAAAGGTTAAGTTCAGAGCTGGGCGTGGTTAGAATTTGTAGTTCTAACTTCCAACCTTGTTTGCTATGCTTTAGAGGATATAATATTTCTTACATTTACATAGCAAGTGTCATGTTTATATTTCTCGATCAGAACATTTCTGAGTGACTTTGTGGGATTTCTGTAGTGGCTTAGCCTGATTCCAGTGGTCAAAATCTTATTCTTTGTATTCAATATTTAACTCTTTAAAATCCAGAGCATGTTACAGATATGCCTACATTTATGCATTTAATCACCAGTTGAAAGTAAGAAGTTACCATCTGCCGGTCTGTGTGTGTGTGTGTGTGTGTGTGTGTGTGTCCACTACACTACTTCCGCTGCAAAGGCAAGAGTATCATTATTATTATCATTCGCACAAATGCTCATTATTTTGTACACCAAGTAATGCTTTATAAATGTTTGAGCATAAATTGGATTCTTTAATTCAATAACAATCGACTGATTCAGGATGGATATTAATTTATTTATTTATTTTTTTTTTAAGGTGAAATAGTGACACTGCAATGGCCTGGCAAGCTGTCCAGGGTGCACTCTGCCCTCGCCCAAAGTCGGCTGAGATGGGCACCAGCCTCCCCGCTACCCTAATTAGGATCAAGAATCAAGGGTTCTGACCCAATTATGCTCTACCATTATTGTGCAAAAGTGGAAGCTGATGTTGCCCAGGAACCATGCATACACTGTAAATAGTCTAAAGCACTATACATTCATTTTGTGAACCGTTTAATCCTAATTAGGGTCGCGGGGAGGCTGGCGCCCACTCTGGGCAGGGACAGAGTACACCCTGGACAGCTCGCCAAGCCAGAAACATGCTGATTTGATAACCCTGTTAGCTGCACTGGGGGGCAGCAGTGACAACCTGTTGACCTTAGGATCAGTAATCCAACACCCTACCACCGGGTCACCACTGCGATGCACTACCACTGACATTACTAATTTACTGTATGTTGCTTTTCAGTTGTTCAGCATTATTTTATGACTTTGCAGAATTGAGTTTATTACTTAATTCATTATGTCCTTAGCAGTATGTAAACTGCTTATTTACAGCCCCCTCGTGTGACAGGCACTTTAGTTCCTCCCTGCCACTGTTTACAGGGTAAACATATGAGTGCGGGACGCTTTGGGAGTCGCACTCCTGTGAGTTGAGGAAGGTTCGAATGGAGGAAGAGATGAACGTACTCACTTGTTTACATTGCAAACTCACACATAAGTCGTAATTGTGTGAATTTGTGGTAGACTGGAAATTCAGACGTATAGTTGATAAAAATTGAGCAATACATTTTAAAGATTTTTGATACAATGTAAAACATGTGAAACACGATACATGTACCAACCACTGTATCACTGGGGCCCATTTAAAGGGTAAAGCTTCTTTCAGCAGAAAGTTTTAAAAATAATGATAATTAATATAATTAGGAGGGGGGGGTAAAGGAACAATTGCACTAGCAGACAAAAAACAGTTCATGAAGGTAGCAGTGAATGCATTTCCGCATGTTTCTGCAAAGAACTCACTGATTTACGATGCTACTATCACATATTCATATCAAATTAAATCAATATTTTTGCACAACAAAAAAAGAATGCGAAAAGACACTATACACACACCTGCGAAGTAGGAACCCCACAACTTCATTGTTAAACATCAAGTTCAGCTCACTTTTCATCGTATACCATCTCTCAAAATGCTCTCCAATCAAAATATTTTCTGTATTTCTCTCTGATTTCTTCTGCATTTCTCTCGGATTTCTTTTTGGCTCGTTCCTTTCTCGTTCAGCAAATTCTCTGGTGCCAGCTGACCTAACTCGCTTTCGCGTCATCGCCATTGTTGTTGACGGTTCGAAAATAGCATCACATGACTGATTTTAGATGGGGTAAAGCCGAGAGTTTGTATTTTTTGCAACTTCAGCAAAGTTTTATCTTTATCTAAAGTTCAAATATTGATTAAATAACCTTCGTAACTTTTATTACAAAACAAAATATTTAAAAAAAAATATTTACTGTATTTTTCAAGCATAGATCTAAAAATACCAAGCTATACAATTTGTAGAAAACTGGTCCTTGACTGTCTGCAACAGCTTCAAGCACTCTGAGACTTACTGCCAACAATATATTTAAACTTGAGATGTCAGTCATGGTTATTAGTTTGTCAGTAATCAGCAGTTAGTTACAAGGACCCGCCTCTTTAAACAATCCCCCATTCAGCATATGGTGAGGCTGTGTGTTCAGGAAGGACAAGCAAAGAGCATACTGTCCAATAAACATTGAGATTTTCAGAACATTTTATTTGCAAAACACAACCGCCCACACCTAGAGAGTCATGGTGACGGGGTGGGTCTTAACATGACGTTGTAAAAGCCTGTTCATCTTTTCTTTTATGAAAATTAACACAGACATCAGGCATTTTTTAATGCATTTAGTTATTTATAATTATTTATTTATGTTTGCTGTTTCAATAAAGTGAAACTTTTTTTAATTAAAATTGTCAAAAAGATTTTTTTTTTTTTTTCCCGAGAAATCTAACTTTTTTAGATCCCTCTTTTCAGCCGACTCTAAACATGTTTCTTTGTTTCCGGGTGTTATACACACATTTTCAGAGTCAGTTGTCTCTGGAATGGAAGTATTAAGTTCTGCACAAGCACTTAGATTCATCACTCCAAATTATTCACTTGATTTAGAAACGGTAAAGAAAACAAGCATGTGTTCGGATTACCTCCCTGCAAGAAAACGACATGCACACATATACGTGGAATTATGGGAACCCAGAGACAGTAAAAATAGTGCGGCGTACACTTAGCCACAAATAAAAAAGTTACAACGAATTCAGATTTCTGAAAAAAAGACAACGACTGGTGCTATACCAGGGTAGGGGATTTGATTGATAGGTCCCACCCACAACAATAATATAGTGATTTCTCTTTATGAAAATATCCCTTTCATCATCTGGATTTAGGTGCTGGGAAGAAACTGGTGGAGGGACATAAATATGAAAGAAAACACTGGAAAGTCTGAACAGAAAGTAACCCATGAATCAGGTTTGGGATCGAACACAGTTGGAGCTGAAGTGCAGTCCATTCAAAGTCTCACTCACTCTTTTATTTGCCAAACCGATTAAGCCTGGCACTGGGTGAAGGCTTGGTACATTCTGAGCAGTTCTCCAGACCATCACAGGGCCAAAACATGCAACCATTTACACTTACGCTCACACTTAATAGCAATTTGGAACTGCCAATTAACTTAATGTTTAAATGTCTTTGGACTGTGGGAGGAAACTGGAGTACCCAGAGAAAGTCCACACAAGCGGAGGGAGAAAATGCAAACTCCACATAGGAAGGTCCTGACCGAGCCTGGGACTCGAACCCGGGACCTTCTTGCCGTGAGGTGCCATTGTGCCACCTACATTCCAAACTGCTCATAAAAGATATACCCTTCTTATCTTTTTTTTCGTTCGTTTGTTTGTTTGTTTTTAAGAAATGTTGCATTAGTTTTAATTGAGAATGGGTTTATGTTTTATTTTTGGCATTTGTTTGTTATCAGGATTTCCAAAAAAAAGTTATGTCTGGATTTTCATTAAGTTTCTA
The DNA here is from genome assembly GCA_030014195.1 of Neosilurus mollespiculum. Classification (NCBI taxonomy): domain Eukaryota; kingdom Metazoa; phylum Chordata; class Actinopteri; order Siluriformes; family Plotosidae; genus Neosilurus; species Neosilurus mollespiculum. The sequence continues at coordinate 17,029,589 of JAQMYF010000014.1, read as the reverse complement.
CCAGGGGCGGGGCTTTGGACATGGAAGACTCCATTAGATTTTGGAGATGATCCAGATTGTTCCAGAAATTTTTATTTATTTTTATTTTTTTAATATTTCTAACATTTCATGATGGGACGGTTATTGACATTTTGGTTCATGTGAGGGATTGCTGGTCTGGGCAGAGGATTACGCTCTCGGAGTGCAATTGCTTATATCTAATGTTCTCAGAGCTCTAAGGCATCTTGTGCATCATGATTCCATGCTGTACCTGGTACATACGGGTCTGCAATACACATGTACATCTCTAAATATCTCTTAGGCTCCTTTTTTTCATCCCTAAGCTGGGTGTAATTGATGTCGCCGTCTTTCAATCCATAATCATGCCATATTATTTTCAGAATAAAGTAAAAAACTGAAATGGGTATTTATTTCCATGCCTTTTTTGGTAGGAATTTGCTTTAAGTCTACCAAAAATGTAATCATTCCATAGTTTTACAAGGCGTGTGTTGGCGTGGGTGGACCAGTGAACTGTCTGAACACCAGCAGTCTGAATCTGATAACCTGGAATCCATCAGTGCATCTCTCAGGGTCAGGGCACCAGACGACGGCATGGTAGGACACAAGGACAGTGCGGAAGGGCCAAACACAACACAGACACTTCACCCTGTGCAGCACAGTACTTCCTGTTGCTCTCTGTGATCACACAGCAGCTTTATGCCGGGGCTTTGAACATGAGCTACATACATACATTCATACTTAGATACACAAGGGGGAAACCCACACCAGTGTCCATGAATTAACCGCTAAAAGGCAAAGAAAGTCAAACAGACATGAAAGCTAATGGGATGGAGTAGTGTGTGTGTGTGTGTGTGTGTGTGTGTGTGTGTGTGTGTGTGTGCGTGTGTGTGTGTAACTAGTCTGGATTTCATGGTGTGCTCTCCATGGGCTTGAACTCTGACTTGTAATGTAGCTCATAGTTCAACATGTTGTACACTCACACAGCGGTTTTTCAGAAATGACAGACTGTAAGTGTGGTGAGGGGAAGATTTGTGCTACACTGAAGTCTTTCCCACTAATGAGTTTGGGTTAATTGGTATCGTTACAGCAAGGCGAAGGATGCAAGACACACATATACACGCACGCACACACATACACATGCACATACATGCGTTTCACAGCTTGTAATTGCCACAGCAGCTAAAGGTCATTAACACCAGCTCAGAAGCTACATCTCATGTGGGATAATGGGAAAAGAAACAAAAAAAAACAAAAAAAGAAAGAAAACATGTCTAAAAGTAGATCCCCATTAGAGTATTTTTTTTCTAATTTGTGGCTAAATGTTTAAATGTCGGTGGGGGGTGAGGGGGGGGGGTATAAAAAAGATGCTAATTACTAATAGAGTAGAAAAGAGTAGACAGTGTAGGAAAACATGGAAAACATGGATCAAGTTCTAATAGGAACAGATGTTCTAAACGGCTGTTCAGAAAGCGATGGAAGCGCGAGGAAAAGAAATGAAGAGAATTCCACAGAAAATGAAATCATCACTCTTGTTAGTGCAAATCGTCAGCATTATCGTGAGCTCCGTCACCGTCAGCACATCATCTGGAACATCTGCTTCGGCACCCACTGGCCTTTTTCCTGAAAGCTGAAAGAAAAGCACGGCTCTTCTTCCTAAAAATACAGCGCGCAGCACATGTTCCTTCGGCTGTGGCTCTGTGATGTTGCGAGATGTTAAGCTTAGAAATGGACGCTGTGGGACAGAAAAGGAAGCGTCACCTGTTCGCCAGATACCCACGCTTTATTCAGTATTCTAATAAAACCGAGACAAGAAAGAGAGAGAAGGAAAAGAAAAATCAAAGAGCTTCCTGTCTGCCCATCTGTGGCACAGCTTCTGAAGAATAGACCTATTTTTAGAATGGACTCGAGCTAAAACAGCTAGCCGTCAGGCCGTGACCCACAATGTACTGTAGCTCGATTGTGACTGATCCGAAGGACTTTCACCTCGAAGATGTTATCGCTGGCTGTTCTGTCCTAACAATGTACTCAATTCAGTTGGATACATATCTCCCTCTTCCTTTCTTTACTCTTCTCTACAGTAGCATGTTTCTGCCACTCAGGTAAAGGGACAGAAAATCAGAACCATGTCATTACATCAGTTTTTTTTTTTTTATAACGTTTCTGGTTATAACTTTATTTTATTTTCACCTTATTTTAATATCTAAACTTATAACTTTATCACTATAAACTTTCTTTTATTTACAGGAGCATGATATATTTTTATAACCTGTAAATATTCACATTATAAGGTAATAAATGAGACCCATCACAGAGGGTATTGAGTCTGTATTGAGTATTGGTATCATTTTGTAGCTGATATTCTAAGCTTAAAAATGATACCACATTTTCTAACTTTTTGTAATATGTTGCTAGTTCTGGAGTAACTAACCAAAACCTGCCAGGAATTTTCAGATTTTTAAGCAACTCTGGAGAAAATCACGTTTAAAATTCAACAAAATATTTAATAATCCAATACTTAATACCCACTTTGCTGTGATGGGTCACAGATATTATAGTAATCTTTCTTTCTTAATTTTTTCCTTTATTTGGTTCTTTTCAACATCATATTTTCTTGTTTTCATAACTAAACTTTTGTTAGTTTCTTTTTTCAATTTCTTGACTTCAAAAATTTTATTTCTGATTTTTTTTTCTTGATTTCTCTATTTTATTCCTTCTTGACTTCTTGTTTTTATTTTATTTTTTACTTTTGAAACTCCTTTACTCTTCAATTTTCAAGATTGAAACTTGACTTACTCTTTCATTATTTCTTTCTTTCTACTAGATAAATCTTTTTTTTCATATTCCTTAATCTTTCAGATTTTTATTCCTGGTGTCTTTACATCACTATTTAATTTTTCTTTCTTAAATTCGTGAATCAACTTTTGTTTGTTTCTTTCTTCATTTGTTTTACTTTGTTAACTTATAAGAATATATATATATATATATATATATATATATATATATATATATATATAGTTACTAATATCTATATAAACAG
>JAQMYF010000014.1:16964153-16990074 GCA_030014195.1 Neosilurus mollespiculum | reverse complement strand
TTATTATCATCATCATCATTATTATTATTATTATTATTATTATTATCATTATTATTATTATTATTATTATTATTATTGGTGTTGTTGTTGTTGTTGTTGCTGTTGTTACATATTTGCCTTTTTGTCTGACATTTGAAATCCCATCCAGTGATACATATTTTTGTTACTTGTATGGGATGGACGAGATATTTTACAGGAATAGAAAGTAAGCGCATGATAATAAGCATCGGCTAAATATTGGCTGGCTATTTGCATACAATAAGTCCTAGTCTTACACACTTTTTTTTCAGTGCTACAGTAAATCATGTGCATTTTAAACCTAAATAGCTCGTGTTCGGCTCGTTTTATTTTCATAATAAGCATGATCCGGGGCACATATGGTGTTCAAGCAAACAAAATGAAATAAATCGGGATAAATAGGGGATATCCTACAGCGCAGAGACAGATATCAGTATAAATCAAAGCGGCTTAGAGGCCATGGCCATGGCCTCATATGGACTTTAGTGTGTGTGTGTGTGTGTGTGTGTGTGTGTGTGTGTGTGTGTGTGTGTGTTCGGGGATTTGGGCTAAATAGGAAGAAGAGAGGCTTCATTCCTGGATCTCAGTATAAAAAGTGTCACTGAGGCAGTATCTCCTGTTAGAAGTTACTCACTTTCTCTCTTGCTGTGAAGAACCGACATTCAGAGTTGCTCTCGCGCGCACTGACAGCAGAGCCTGCAGTTAAACGGCGTCGGGTTCAGTGAGCGCGCCGTTATTTACATTAACAAAAGAAATCCCCATTATTCGAAAGTGATACAGCACTTTTTTTTTTTTTAAACACGACAACAAATAACAAATGCGTCTTTCCAATATTCGTAGTGTTTAAAAAAAAATATGATATGTTATGTATGGTCACCGAGGAGAGAGAAATGCGCAGGAAAAAAAATGCAATAAAAGGGAAAAAACCTGGAAGACGAAAGGAAGCGCAGCAGAACATGTAGCTTTTCTCCTCTGGTGTTTGGCAAAGCGGTCTCTGGCAGCCAGCTTAGTCCATTTGCTATTAATCAAGTGTGAAAGTGACGGCTTCATGTGTTTAGAGAACGAGGGAAGTTGGAGCTGATGCGCTCTCGGCTCGCATGAGATCGCCATCCAGGGGCTGAAGCGGGTCGCTCTAAAGCAATGAGGCTTGTTAGAGGCAGAAAAGGAGGGGGGATTGTTAGCGAATGTCTCTGCGCGAGTGTGTCAGAGAGAGAGAGAGAGAGAGAGAGAGAGAGAGAGAGAGAGCTGGAACCGAGCACCAGTTCTTCTGCTCCTTCTCTGACTACACCCGAGAGGAGGAGCGTGAGGAGGCGACGTAGTGGGCGTCAGAATCCTCAATTTCCAACTTAGCATCCTGGCAGGGCACTCCGCGGCGCAAAGCCCCGTCCGAGACGTGCAAAAAAAAACAAAACTTTCTCGCTCAAAACACGGCATGAGACAAGCGACAAGTCGAAGCGGCGAGGGTCCGACTGGAAAAGTCGACCGCCACTGATCGACTACAACAGCAACAACAACATCATCATCAATAACAACAGCAGTAGCAGCAACATCATCAACAACAAGAACAATCCGGTTCGAGTTAACGGAGAAAAGAAGTTACAAGTCTATGCATTCGTCGCTCCTTCTGCTTTCCTGTGCGCGAAGGCGACGGACGCGCGCTTTGCTCATCAGGGACTCTATGCGCGAGCGCGGGCGACTGTGTGTGTGTGTGTGAAAGTAAATAAAATAAAAAAAAAGAAAGAAATAAATCGGATTACAAAGTGCACCAAATAAGAAGCTCGTTCTCCGGCTCTTGGCCATGGCGTACCCTCAGGGCTACTTGTATCAACCGTCCGCCTCTTTGGCGCTCTACTCGTGTCCAGCGTACAGCACGAGCGTGATCTCGGGCCCACGCACCGAAGAGCTCGGCAGATCGTCGTCAGGCTCTGCATTCGCACCCTACGCCGGATCCACTGCGTTCAGCAGCGCGTCAGCTGCCTACAGCTCGCATCTCCCGTACGGAGCAGACGCCGCAGCCGCCGCGGCGACTTTCACCTCCTACGTGGTGAGTAAGTTTTTGTTGTTGTGTTATGATTGTTGTTGTTTTCACTCCCCATACTGTAGCTGTAGCTTTGGCAAAGTTACAGGGCAGATTGTTCGTGTCCCTAATTTGTCTGTGTGACTAAAATTGTGCGTGTAGTCAGCGACACTTTTTTCTTTTTTTTTTTTTTTACCTCTCCCTTTTTTTAGGGGGTGGGAGTGGGGGGCTGTGCACAACAATTAAATTCAATTGCAGTTTATTCAGATTTTATGCTTTTTATATTTTTAGATGCTATATTGGGATAAAAGACTTAGTTTGAAGAATGCTCTTTTTTTGGAGGGGGGGCAACAAACGGCTTGAAAAACAAGTCTAGCAAAAGACTTTCAACAGCAAACATTTGCGTCGCATTTGCATACGTTACATATGGCCATGTACAGCACAAAACCTATTAAAAGGAAACATTTTGAAAGGTTTGTTTAAATGTAGAATTTGTGGCACCTTTTTTTTTTTTTTTTTTTTTTGAGAGAGAGAGAGAAAACAAACGTTTTGTTTGATTGTTTTTTTGTTTTTATTTCTTTATTTACCGGGACATTCAGCTACTTGTTTTATAAATACAAAAATAGCTTCAAAATGACAGCATAATAATAATAATAATAATAATAATAATAATAATAATAATAATAATAATAATAATAATAATAATAATGAAAATGATAATGACAATGATAATGATAATGATCATGATAATAACAATAACAATAATAATATGTCAAAAAAACATGACGTACCCATATATACACGTTTCTGAATAATAAAAACAGTTTGTAGATTAAAGAATGAATTGCAATATATGTATATATTTTTACGCATGGTTTGTTTAAATGTTTAAAATATTCATTCTCAGGTAAACAATGTGTTGAGTTTGGTGGGTCAGTAATATGAATAATTAGATTTACAGGGCTGTGTGTGTGTGTGTGTGTGTGTGTGTGTGTGTGTGAGTTGGTTTACATGTTCAGTAAGTTTTGAGGGCTTGTAAAACTTACATTACGTTAGTGTTAGTTTGTATGTACAAGAGCTTAATGGTATTTTGGTATTTTGCTGGGTTTCTTGCAGAGTTCCCCCTATGATCACACGTCAGGCATGGCTGGCTCCATCGGCTACCACCCGTACGCAGCTCCATTGGGTTCATACCCGTACGGTGACCCTGCGTACCGTAAGAACGCGACCCGGGACGCCACAGCGACTCTGAAGGCCTGGCTCAACGAGCACCGCAAGAACCCGTATCCCACCAAGGGTGAGAAGATCATGCTGGCCATCATCACCAAGATGACCCTCACCCAGGTGTCCACCTGGTTCGCCAACGCCCGGAGGAGACTGAAGAAGGAGAACAAGATGACCTGGACGCCTCGCAACAGGAGTGAGGACGAGGAAGAGGACGAGAACATCGACCTGGAGAAAAACGACGACGACGAGCCTAACAAGCCTATTGACAAGGGAGACTCGACAGATACGGAGACAGGTCTGTGGAAAAATCATCAATTTTTAATTCGCAGTCGTTTTTCCACTCCGGGCGCAAAATTGATTGCTGGTTAATGGCGGTGTATTATTTATAATAGGACAATTGCCTTAAATAATAATCACCTTGAGCTCTAATTTGACTTCTTATGGAGTGAGAATTGCTGGTGACGCGGGGTGTTTTGCAGTCCATTTATCTTGAGCTGCATAATAAGGGCACAGCTGGCGTGCTGAATCTCATTTATTACAATCCGATTATTATTATTATTATTATTATTATTATTATTATTATTATTATTATTATTGTTATTATTGTTGTTGTTGTTGTTGTTGTTGTTGTTGTTGTGCTAATAAAAAAATTAACTTAGCATAGTAATTTGTTTTCTCATATCACCGCTTTCTTTATTACATTTTAATTATATATCTATAACCTGCATATTACATGCATTAAATATTATGTATAATAATCTAAATCCTTACTATATACTAGTTACATTCTCCACCCTGTCCTCTCTTTACACAGCCTACTAGATTTGAAATTGTATATGTATACAATTATGTTTACATTTTGCAATTTTTAGATCCCAAAATCCTGCACGTGGGAGAGGCGCCATGTGACAGATTTCAAGACGACCACCACGGCAAAGACTCGGACCCTTTGCTCAGCGACTCGGACTTGAAGGAGGCGGACGAGCGTGTGGACGCACTCGTGGACCCGTCAAAAGCCACCACGTCGTCGCCGTCGCTCGTGCATCGGGCCCACGAACTCGTCGTGCACGACAGGCCACCGGAAGTGGCGCACGGAGCCTCGGTGGTCAATCACAGCAACGCCACGTCCGTTATCCACTCTCCTCCGTCCGCGCCCAAGCCTAAACTGTGGTCCCTGGCGGAAATAGCCACGTCCTCGGACAGGTGCAGAGGAGGAGGAGGAGGAGGAGGCGGCAGCGGTGGCGACGCAGGGAGCACAGCTCAGAGTGGCCTACAGGCTGCCAGCGCCGCGTCTCCGAGCCGGACCTCGACGCAGTGCGCGTTGCCGAGCGGCGCCGTGCTCTCCCGGCCTCTCTACTACACATCGCCGTTTTACGCGGGCTACACGAACTACGGCTCTTTCAGCCACCTGCACGGCAGTCACGGCTCCGTCACGAGCTCGGCAGCGACGCACTTCAACGGAATAAGTCCGAGCGTTTTGAACCGAGCCGAGGCTCTTGCCAGAGAAAGCAAAGTAAGGAGCCAAGCGCAGGTAGACCTGTGCAAAGACTCCCCTTATGAACTCAAGAAAGGTATGTCCAACATTTAATACCGGAATTCCTCTGCGCGCTCATGGACTATTATTTATTATTTGTGGTTGCATATAAAAGAAGACGACGAAGAAGAAAGAGAGAAATAATATTAATGATAAAGGGATTTCGGGACAGTTATTTTCTGAGTAAATGCTTATCTTCAAATCTTAGTTTCTGAATGGTTAATCAAGATGTAACATCTAAGAATTGTCTTAAAACGCTGCAGCCGCCTAAGTCTATTTGTATTAAAGACTAATATGTATATTTAATGTAGCATTTTTGTATTTAAAATGGACAACACACTATCTTTGAAGTAAATTATGACAAAAAAAAATACATCGCGTGTGCAGCAGTTGTTTTGGGGGACTTGCATGCTTTTGGATGACAAATGGGACAGCTGCACAGAAACAAAGCAAACAATTCTTTAAAAAAATGTTGAGGCCTTACGGGCATATAATCGCCCTGAGAGTCATTCGGGTTATTGGGATCATTTTCGTCTACATGTCCAAAAAAAAAAAAAGAAAGAAAGAAAAGAACACTATACCATCAACTACACCAGAAAACAAACAAACAAACAAACAAACAAACAAAATCAGTATAGTAGGGCCATGTGATTTTTGATTTTATTTTATTTTTTTTAAATCAGGACATTATTATTCTTATTATTCAGAAACGCTTCATGGTCGGCTCATGGTTATACCGGGCATTTTCATGACCTTTCTTTTATCACCTGTGTGAGGGATAATAGTTATCCTTGACTTCAGCAGGTGAATATTGATATGACAACGCTGGCCGAAGTGTCGAGCAGTCATTTAACCCAGTTACACTCCATGCGCGTCGTGTTATGTGCCGAGCGATCGGCTGTTGAACTCCAGTAATGAGTTCGATTTTATGCCAAATCTAGACCCTCTTTACTGTTTCCGAGGCGTAGCGACTGAGAGCCACAGCCCCAGTACAATACTCTGATGTGTTTGGGGAATATGCGTCTCAGTTATACTCTTAAAGAAGTGAAAGGTTGAATAAATAGCACTGCGGATTACGGACGCGGGGGCAATCGTCATGAGCACCGTGTCCCTGCGCCTGTAGGCCGCTTCTTAAAGAAAACTCCAGTCCAGAGCTCTACCCTCCTCCGCAGGTAGGTGTCACACTTGCTCCTAATACGGGCCGTGCACTCTTTTACTTACACACACAAACACACACACACACACACACACACACACACACACACACACACACACAGGGAGCATCTTGCCTCAGGTGGCACGGCAGGAGGAGGAAATGGACCTCTGTCAAACCCAACTAAACTAACAGTGGATCAGGGCAGCAGGCACGTGCTTACACTTTTGTGTGAATTTATTTATTTATTTATTTATTTATTTATTTATTTAGTTTGTTTGTTTGTTTGTTTGTTTGTTTGTTTGTTTGTTTGTTTGTTTGTTTGTTTGTTTGTTTTTTATTTATCAACCCGAAATAAGATTCATTAACTCAAACATTCCAAGTTCCTTACTTTTCTCTTTTCCTTTAATTTATTAATAATATTACTAATATGAGAGTCTGGATTAAGTACAAATTGCTGACATATATTAAATGTAAACAGTCTGTAAGAATTCTGCACCAAGCTATGTATTGCCAACAGATCCATAAATCGAAATAATTCGAAATCACACCCTTGAAACTCGTTACATTTTATATGAAGCAAAACCAATATATTTATAATAAGAGAATTTAGTAAAATTGTGTAACCCCCTTACAACACCCCCCCCCCCCTTCAAATTTCGAAGACATTGATGTCTGGGTCTTGGCACAAGGTTTAAATATTATTGATTGACATGTCGTTCAGAAACAAGATGTAACTCTCTTTGGAAAACCCGCAGATAATTAGCCATGTGTATTTAATCCCGTGGAGTGTTTATAGTTTTGTACTTGTAAACTGGATTGTTTGGTTTAAATATATATGAGGTGAAGTCATTTAGAAGCCGTATTATTTATGCATATACTACTTCTATTATTAATAATACTAATGACAATAATAATAATCGAGCTATAATAATAGCCTAATAATAATAGTAATAGCTTAATAATAATAATAATAATAATAATAATAATAAAAATAATAATAATAATAATAATAGGTAAATGTATCAAAGAGGAGCAGATTGCCCAGGTTTGAGGTCGGGTCATTAATCTCTATAGTTTTCTTTGCTCCCTCCACTTGAAAAGTCCCCTGGGTTACATTGAATTCCCGCAGCTCTAATGTTTTTCCCCTGCAGCCCAGAGACCCGCCATATTTCATCTCTCACAACACCCCAGCCTCCTAAATAGCATAATCACTTTCTCTTTCTTTTTACCCCCATCTTTCCTCTAGGAATTGCTCCTTCTGTGCATTAAAAAGCTCTTTTTTTCAGTAGATTTAAGCAAAACGGAAATGGCATTCCAGAGTGCCATAGGACATTCTTCTATCCAAGTGAACATTTATTGGTTTTGAGTTCTCACATTTTACGGTGGTATTTTTCCCCCATCGGTTTTTTAATATATATATTTCAAGCCTGACTTTTACAGGCCTAAAATATTGAGCTATCGATAATAATTTACGATCTCATTTTCCGCCTGATGGAAATCAATTGAACGTTTAAACGGATAAACTAGAAATAGAAGGAAAAACCTGGTTCAAAGGCTTTGGGGTATATAGCCTACAATAGCAGTTTGTATAGAGAGAGAGAGAGAGAGAGAGAGAGAGAGAGAGAGAGAGAGAGAGAGAGAGAGAGAGAGAGAGATGCCCTAACAGGTTCAGTAACAGCCGTGTGAAATCCTTCCCACTAATTTGTGCCCTGAGTAGCCTAGGACATTTTTTTTTCTTCGTGTCATATTTAGTCGTTATCAGCTCTCGGGGATATTTGCAAAAGCCCAGATCACGTGACTGATCCGCCGCTGTCGCTTCATTTGATGTGTAAATTTTATGGCGTGAAGAAAACGGCTTTACATTTTGTCTATCATGGATAACTACATGCATGTAATTACAGGCCTACACTTACCTCCCCATCTGGTTTATAAGCATTTCTACCAATAACAGCAACTTAAACAATTCTGTGTCGTAGCAGACAAGCATTTATTTGATTTAATTAAAAAAAAAAAAATTCGTTTCTTCCTCCATAATCTTGTTTCTAATCGAACGAATTCACTCGAGCCGCTCCTAAAATTGTAAAATTCATGATCACTGAGTTGGTTGCGCAACCTTTCGCACATTTTGGCAAAGCCCAGACACGTAGACAACTTATTTATTCAACATAGTAGAGAGAAAAAGAGAAGATAATTAGAGGTTAAACGACAAATTCTACAAGCACCAACTCCAGAACTCTCATATATATATACAGCGCGCGTAGTGTAATGTGCAACGCAAATACAGCACTTTTTTTTATTTTAAACCACAATAATAAAAAAAAAAAATAATAATAATAATAATAATAATAATTATTATTATTATTATTATTATTATTATTATTATTTTGTCTGCTAATTTAATAATCAGAACAGATTCCAGTTTAGCCAAGCGACTGTTGAGAATTTGTAGTGAAATAATTTTGGAAAAACGGGAAAGCTAAGATACAAGAACGGAAACAACGGATGTAAGTACTAAATTATTAATCATATACAGTAAAAAAACACGCACCGCGCTGATCTTTATTTTTTCCTAACAAGTGTTTTTTTTCTTTTCAAAATAAAAAAAAATAACAAAATAATAATAATTAAAAAAACACTGACATTTCAGTGTGATATTACATTAAACATTGTATTTCTCAAGGTTATAAGAAAAATATTTGTGACAAGATGACCAGAAATAAAACCACACACTTGGAATTGTGGGTAATTTCATTGGCCAAACTTATAGAAACGAAACCTTAAAGATTTTAAGAAAGAAATGTAACCAAAAATGTGGGAGGAAATGAAATGAAAACGAGTAGGGAAAATAACCGATGATGCATTCAGTGTGTGTGTGTGTGTGTGTGTGTGTGTGTGTGTGTGTGTTTTCCAAAAGAGACACACGTTGTCCTGGATTTAATCACGTGACTTGTTTGCTTCCGCGTTTCCTCAAATATTCGTGGCTCTAGAAAGTAAAGGGTTAAATTATGGGGGCTAAAATAATAATAATAATAATAATAATAATAATAATAATAATAATAATAATAATATTAATAAATGTAGGAATCAGAAATTGAATAGGAAAGCATTTTTATTGCATTTCTTCTTATTCTTTTTGATAATTTAACCCATTGTTGAAGTGTTGCAAATGCCGCCATGTAATTGTGTGTGTGTGTGTGTGTGTGTGTGTGTGCGCGTCTCAACCTGTTGATGATCGCGTTGCAAAAAGTGCTGCACCGACTGTTCCCAAAAAGATTGTGGATTTTAATATCAGCAGCACGTCTGATAACAGCCGATGTCTACATGATCTCTCATCAGCGACAAGACCATGAGCCGAATGAGTCGAATCAAATTCAGCCCGACCGTGTAAATGGACACCATTTTTATTTGGCGCACTGTAAATCCTGGAGACAGAAAGAAAGCAACACAGCAGCAGAGCAAGTTTGTCCAAATACTGTTTTGGTTTTTTGTTATTAGTGAATAATCCACACATTCTTACCTTAAGCGAACCCAAAATATCATACTCGTTTATTTACATGCTTTTTTTAAAGGACAAAATGAAAGTTATGATAAATTGAGAGAGAGAGAGAGAGAGAGAGAGAGAGAGAGAGGGCAGGTCGAGCACAAGGCAAGTGCAGATGGGGGGGGGGACGTGGTGTCATTGTACGGGTTGTATAGCACAGCTGAAGCAGAGCAGCTCTCTTCACGCGAGCACACATTTAAAAAGGATGAATAAATAAATAAGAGTCAAGACGAAAGAGACGCAGACCAGGCATAAAGCAGATGATTGTTTGTAGCATGTTTTAAGGAGAGAGAGAGAGAGAGAGAGAGAGAGAGAGAGAGAGAGATTTGTTTTACTGATTTTATTTTGCGTTAGAAAACAATTAATTTTAATTAATTATTTATTTTTTATATATATACATTTCTTCAATATTTATGTAATACCCCCCAATAAATAAATAAATAAATAAATAAATAAACGAATGAATGAATGAATTAATTAATTAATTAATTAATTAATTAATTAATTAAAAGATAAAAAGATAATTACAAATACAGTCAAGCAGAGTCAGACGAAAGACCAGGGCAAAGTAAGAATTCTTCTGGAAAAAAAGGGAATAAAGAGAGAGATCAATACCTATAGAGTTTTTTTTTCTTTTTCTTTTTTTTTCTTCTTTAAGAATTGTGTCATTTCTGGAATGATCTACCCCGTCTCTCTCTCTCTCTCTCTCTCTCCCTCTCTCTCTCTCTCTCTCTCTCTCCCCTGGAACACGGCTGGGGAAAACCGCCTCCCCTTTTTTATTTAATCATCCGATCCCACTGAGGAAGCGCTTAATTAATTATGGGGGCTAAAAATGCAGGCCAGCTGTTCCTCTCCTCTCCGCACTGCTTCCGCAAGGTGTGTGTGTGTGTGTGTGTGTGTGTGTGTGTGAGAGAGAGAGAGAGAGAGAGAGAGAGAGAGACGCGGCCATGGGGCCTCATTTTCACAAATTAGCTCCATTTTCCCCTTAAAAAAAATCAAATAGCTGTCAGGGCTCGTCTGACGCGAGGCGTTTCGTTGGCTATTAAAGACCTCGCAGTGTGTGTGTGTGTGTGTGTGTGTGTGTGTCGGGCAGCGCATAAATCCTTCAGGTTTGAAGCACATCCGAAGTAGGCAGGGACACAGTGTAAACGTGCTCAGATTGAACCGACAGCTCGTGATTTACTGCTGTTTTTCTCCCTCCGCAGCGCCGGACTTCAGCCGCTGTTTTTCTCTGCTTTCCTCCAGGGACAGATTACACTCCCCTCATTCGGCCGTCTGACGGGCCGAGAGAAACCTACACTCTCCGAAAAAATACCACTAAACTGTAGCTTTCCTTGTCACTGGGGTGGTACTATTAATCGAAGGTACTTGTTTTATGTCCATTTGGAAACATGGGTATAAGGTACCATTAGTACTGATTTAAGCTTCCTAAATGGAGCATCATTAAAACTGTCTTTCTAATGAAATGAATGAATAAATAAAGGAGCACCATTGGGTAATTCATAAAGGTGCCATAGTGTATGCTTGATTGTGGTCACCAACCCAGTGAGACTGAAAGGTACTGTTTAGAACCACAATATATATCCCCCAGCTTTATTATTATTATTATTATTATTATTATTATCAATATTATTATTATTATTATTATTATTATTATTATTATTATTATTATTATTATTATCAATATTATTATTGTTATTATTATTATTATTATTATTATTATTATTATTAATATTATTATTGTTATTATTATTATTATTATTATTATTATTATGACAGCTATTTATTAGCTTATTTGTACAAAGTTTAGGCCGCGGAAACATGTACCATTAATTTATTCATTATTTGTTCATGAGGAACTTTTTTTTTTGTTTTTGTTTTATTTTTGTGTTCTTTTTGGTTTTACATCGAGGTGTGAATTCCAGGGAATGTTTCCCTGGGTTTACTGGGGATCATTGAAATTTAAATTACACACACATAAATCTGTACATTTATTACTGTAAGGCACATATTTTTTTTTTTTCCTTCACACACATAGAATTATACTTACCTCAGTTATTACGTTGTATCCCACAGACATAGCCACATGCATGTAATTGTAAATGCTGTTCAAATTTGGATAAATACAAGGTGTAAACAACGGGGAAAAAAGGATCGAAACAGAGTTTTCAATATGTCGACACATTCACTGTCTGTCCTTGGAGCCCCAAGGCAGCACTTAGGCGAGATAAGGAGGCCCTATTATTCCTCTCTTTAATGGTTCTGATGAAGATTGATGAACTGTTTTCTTTACAGGGACTTCAGAAGGTCCATGCTATGGAGAGAGAGAAGGGGAGGGAGGGAGAGACAGAGAGGGGGGGGGGGACTGAAGGAATGGAAAGGAGGTCTACAAGATTGCCTCAGTGTTTATTTACCTTTGGCCTTTTTTTAAATGATCCCTTTCAAGCAGACATCTGTTCCACATTAAGACACTGATATTTAACGTAATGATGCGCTCACTTGGTAAGATGGAAGGAGAGAGAGAGAGAGAGAGAGAGAGAGAGAGGGGAGCCATGATTGGCCTCCCACCTGGACGTCACATCGAAGAGTGCAGTGCTCCTGTCTAAATTCTTGGGCATTTATTTTTTTCCTGATGTCCAGCTCTTTCCTTCGTTCTTACTTTTTCTTCCTTCCTTTTGTTCTTTCTTTCTTTTTTTTCCCAAACAGTTCTTTTTTCAAGTGTTTTCACCTCACTCAAGCTGATGGATGCAAATGTGAGTGCTGTAATTGGATCAGCTCCCTAGATACAGATAAACGGCTGCTGCTTTGCTGGGGTTATTTTAAGCTGTGCAGTGTGTGTGTGTGTGTGTGTGTGTGTGTGTGTGTGGGTGTGTGTGTGTGTGTACTAATGAGAGGGTAGAAGGGACGTGCTATATACACTCACACAGGACCTGAACATGAAGGATTTCCCAGAATCACCCAGTGTACATCACCACCGTGCTCATTAAAAAATGTAACCATGTGCTGGTGTACAGCTGGTCAACCAATCACAAGCCAAAAAGACAAGAACTCGACCCAAAATTTGTGAAATCAGGTGCAACAATAAACGAATACCAAGGGTGAGAACATTGTAGACATTGTTGGATAATAAATAAATAAATAAATAAAACTGGACACAATGTAACCTGATTGCTTTGCCAGCTGCGTTGAAATTATAGATATTACTTAATCCATACCCATTCGACATGAGCAATCTGAATTCTGATTGGCGAATCTACTACTAAGATATGAGCATGTATTCTGTTTATGCTCCCATCACTAAAGAAAAACATATTTTTTTCTCAATCATTTCATTTTCTGAACCATTTTATTCTTTACCAGGGTCACAGGGAGGCTGGAACCTATCCCAGCCAACTCTGGGCAGAGGCAGGGTAAATCTTGAACAGCTTGCCAGACCATCGCAGGGCCAACATACACACAGCTATTCACACTCATCTTCACACCTGGTTTTGGACTGTGGGAGGAGACTGGACTACCCAGAGGAAACCTACACAAGCACACCCAAACACCACAGGATCTTCTTGCTGTGAGGCAGAAGTGCTAACCACAATATCCCTCATATTCTTTATTCATTTTTTAAATATACTTATTTTTCCCCACCGTTTATTGGCCTACTCTGAGGAACAGGCCTCTGGATTGCTTTTGTTCCTGTGTAGTATATACTAAGGGGTGTGGTCTTCTGCTGTTGGAGTAAATCCACCTCAATATTCAGCGCATACAGTTTAATATGCATTTTGATTTGCTTTTCTGTTCAGTCTGATTGTAAAGAGTGGTTATTTGAGTTCCTGTAGCCTTCCGGCCAGTTCTCTGACCTTCAAGGTGCAGCAAGGTGCTTCTTCCCTCAGAACTGCTACACACTGGATTTTTTTTTCCACTCTTTTCTGTCAACTCTAGAGACTTTTGTGTGAAAATGTGAGGGACAGCCGTGTCCTAATTATTAGAGAAGCGGGTTTTGGACCTAAAGGTCGCTGGTTCGATTCTTAAACCAGCAAGACAAAATATTAAAACAGCACCTTGTCTTTCTTCACCATTATGGCTGAAGTGCTCTTGAGCAAGGCATCTAACCCAACAAGCTGCAATGCGTGGGAGCCCACTGCTCCGAGTTTACGTGTGTGTGCTCACTTTGGATGGGTTAAATGCAGGGCCAAAATTTCCTTTGCGGGATTAATGCAGTATATCAAATCAAATAAAAAATGACAATCTCAACAGATCAGCAGTTTGTATACTACAAAACACTAATAACCATTCTGATGTTTGTTGTGATAAATAACAAACCTGTAGCTGCATGATGTTATGCACTGCTGTGACATGATTGGATGATTGGATAATAGCATGGATGGCACACACACACACACACACACACACACACACACACACACACACACACACACACATACTGTATATTTATATATCATGCATTGTGTCATGACAGCATTTCAGATTTCCCAGTGTGGGCACAATCAGGAAGTGGATTGAAGCTCTTTCCTTACATCGCAGATGTGTGAAGCTTTACGCTTTTCAGCAGCCGTCATAGCATTAACCTTGGTTTTCTTTGTTGTATTCTAGTTTTTTGGTTTTCAGTATTTTCCTCATGCTTCATGCTCCTTCATGGTATGCTAACGTGTTCATGTTTTTGATTTTCTTTGGTTGCCACAATAAACTCCTCATCTAGCGTATGTATCCTGTCTTCACTACATTCATTACAGGTAGACTCCAGCTTGCATCCCTTTCCATAGAAGATGCTAAAGATCAAAGTGCACAGTAAAGCTAGCTAACGGCTAACGCACAGAGGGCCATATGCAATGTATGCAGTTTAATACCTGTGCGTGTGTTTTCCATATAATTAAAAAAAAAAAACAGTTTATATCTATCTTCTATCTAACCTAAGATAACAAGGCTAGCAACCTCTCAGCAGCACGTTTCACAGCTGAGTGCAACAAGCTAATCTCATCAGTGAGGTGCTTCCCAAAAGACAGAGCACCAACTGTGGCCTTCTCTCATGGAGGTACAGAGGAGTCGCGAACCCACTGCCACAAGTCAAATGAGCTAATACCCGCTACATCTCATCTTGAGCTTACCCAGGCTTAAATAATCGATTGACCTCATTTTCAATAACTGGGTGTATTTCCAGTCCAGTGCTTAATTCCCTGGCTGGAAATGAAGCAGCCGTCTAAGCTGGAAAGCTTCTAGCATGCTGTGAGCTCACCTGAGCAGCAAACACACAAGCACAGAGAATGAGGGGACAGATTTCACACACATCGCCATGTGATTTACTAGCATGCGACCTGATTAGCATGTAAAGAAATCAAACTACAAGCAGTCTACACTGGTTCGGTTCCAGGTTGAACTAATAGCTGCAAAAAAAAAAAAAAACAACAACAAAAAAAAAAACGGCTGTTCACATCCGGAGAGACTGTGACTCTGTGATGGTGCCCTTTTGGCTCTTTGTGAAAGAATGAATTAAGAAAAAGAAAGAAAAAAAAAAAGACCAGCAGCTGATGTTTGTAAGGGATGATTGTTTAACGCTAAAATCACATCATCCCACTCACTCAGTGCGTTCTTTTTTAATCCTTTTTATATTCTTAAGCTCAAGTCAGACCTGTCTTCTTCTACAGATCTGATTTATTAGCTTGTCAAAGGAAGAATTGCTGGAGAAGGCAATCAAAAAGCACTTACTGAGCTTACTGAGGAAAAAAAAAAAATCACCACTTTTTCACTGGTTAATTTGTGCTACTCCCATAGAGGGGGCTGGCAAAGTGTTTGATGAGGCATAAAATGATGATAAATGAATTTATTGCCCTGCTGCTCATCAAACGGTGGTAGTATATACTCCTCTTTTACTGGCAACAAGCCACACTGATCTCTTGTCAGTTTCTGACCGTGATCGGGCACCGAGGTATTTCTAGCCTTGACAGAACTCACAGAGGGTCCGAATGAATACGAGTGGACCAGTGCCAGTGGATGGAAGAAGAGGTAGGGGGTGTGGGGTGTGTGCAGGGTGGGGTAGGGAGGACGGGGCCAGGCCAGGCCAGGACAAAGGACAGTTTAATAGGTTAAACTGGAAACAGGAGTAATGTTGTCGCTGCAAGGGACACATGCTCTTGTCTTTCAGCTTCTGATCAACGTGTGGGAAAAGGCTGGAGTAACCAGATAACCCTACCTCCCTTTCTCTCTCTCTCTCTGTTTCTCTCTCTCTTTTTCTTTTGACTCTTTCAGGGAAGCAGAGTCAAAAAAAAGAGCTCCCAGCTAACAATATATCTGCCAATGAATTAATTAGAAAAACAACACGAGCACACACCAGTGAAGAAACAAGTGCCACGCTGTCAAATGAGTGGCGAGAGAAGAAATATTCCATTATGGCACTTACACAAGTGCCCGCTCTCATTCCCAACCATGATTAACGACTGACGAAGGGGGGTGGAGGGGTTGTGTATCGAAACGGTCGCCATGGGGTCAAAAGCAGTTCTGCATATTTGCTAAATAAGCTCGGCCCTGACTGCTTCTCCCACAAATCAGAGCTGCTGCAATTCTGCTACACATTGTTTAGACGTTTACACATGATTGCTCCCGCTCTCTCTCTCTCTCTCTCTTTCTCTTTCTCTCTCTCTCTTCATAACTGTCCATGATTAAATCCTTACATATTCGTCTGCCTTTGTTGGCAAGACCAAAATGCATTGCAAATTGCCTTTTTTCTCCGCTGCTGGACTGCCACCTCTACTCTCTCTTTTCCTCTCTCTTTCTGTTCCCTCCATCATTAGGTTAGTCCTTTAAATACTTCAAAGCCTGCCTTACTTTTTGGACAATAAATCCATGAAAGCAATTACACACAGACTCGGTATGGGGTGTACAATCATAAAGGCTGCAGGATTAGATAATGAGCTTTCTCTGTGCCGTAAGAACGCTACAAATTAGAGTTGCTGCTGCAAAGTTTTCCTCAAACTGGTACAGCCAATACAACGACGCTGGGACAGAGGAGGAGAGTACGTGGGGCTGATTTGTTGGTAAACAGAGCAAGATTCCTTTTCATCCTAGCTGCTGGTTATGCATTAAATGTTTCAAACTTTAAAATAAATAAATAAACAAATACATCTGGACTTAATGGTGGCCGGGTTTGGGGGGATGGGGGGTGTGGGTAGTGTTTAGCATGTTCACCTCACAGCAAGAAGGTCCTGGGTTTGATTCCTGGGCTCAGGGTGTTTGTGCGGAGTTTGCATGTTCTCCCTGTGCTTGCATGGTTTCCTTCCAAGGTCCAAAAACATGCACAGTAGGCTAATTGGTGGTTTCAAATCGCCCCTTGGTGTGACAGTGAGTGTGAATGGTTGTGTGTGTGTTGGCCCTGTGATGGCCTGGCGAGCTGTTCAGGGTGTACCCTGCCTTCACCTAGAGTCGGCTGAGATAGGCAGAGTCGACTAGGTGGTTCGGCAAAAGAACGGATAGATGGATTCTTGTATGCGTCTTCTACCCAGAGGCTATATGGGTGGAGCAAGATACGATAAACACATTTATTCTCTCATCAAAAGAATGAAATTTTGTCAAGCAACAATGAAAAACATTAACATTCAACAGAGACTGGCGTTTCCGTCAGTCTCCCACCCATTGACAGGAAGCTAATCAAGGGAATCAGAATATGCAGATAATCTCCAATAAATTTTTCATGAACACATCGCAGCGCAATCTTAACCAAGAGGAAGCAACGGGAGAGATGAAAGTGGTTATTAAACAAAAGATTGGATCATTAGGCTGGGAAACGGCGCTCAAAACGATCTTTTCAAACGGGCGTTTTGCTTGACAATGCATTTCAATTTTCCAAACAGCATAAACATGGAGGATATTTCAATGCCATGTGGATCTTCACTGTCTGTCAAAAACGACAACTCACTTCCCACAATCCAGTGCAGGTCACGAACATTTCAATGTGTCGAAACGGGGGGGGGGGAAATAAATAAAAAAATAAATGAATGCCGAAGTGACCAACTGTCATGCATTGCACTGATGATTTCGCAACTGTTTCATACTTACAGGAATTCCGAGTGTGCTCATATCTTTACCTAAACACTGTATTTAGCAATATTTAATAATATTATCAGCTGAAGCATTATCTCTCACACGTACACACAGGCTCAAATAATAATAATAATAAAATAAATGAATAAAAAACAGGGACTGAGGATATCAAGTCCACATTCCATTCAGTAATCTAAACACTCTTCTTTACCTAAACAACTGATAAAGCACTAAATCCGCAAAATAACCAGAGGTGAAACTGATTCTGATTCAAACTGAGTCACTGTTTAAACAAATCGACATGACGCCTGCAAATTCTAAATAATCCCAAAAATTACAATCTTAGAAACAGGTAAAGGGTTAAGAATGAGGATTGAGGGTACCGTCCGGTAACTTTCCCCCGATAGTGTGTTGATACTGTGTAAGATAGTCTGGAGTCTACCTTAGCCAACTATGGGTGAAGGTAGGTACACCCTGAACACCTCGACAGACCATTACAGGGCCAACACACACACACACACACACACACACACACACACACAACCATTCACATTCACACTCACACCTGGGGCAATCAGGTACCTCCAATTAGCCTAATGTGCATGTCTTTGGTCTGTAAGAAACCCACACAAGAACAGTGCAGACTCCACAGAGAAACGTTTACATGGGGTTTGAACCCAGGACCATCTTGCTATGTGACAGAAGTGCTAACCACTACGCCACCGTACCGCAGAGAAAGTTATTAGTGTTGAGTAAATGCATATAAACAAAGAGGCTACAAAAAAGAACAACCCCCCAGCCCCCAACCTCTATTTTGTGATTAAAAAGTACCAGAATCTCTAGCAAAAACTTAAAGCACAAATACTCAGCGCCATGGAAACACTGAACACACTACCAAAATGTTAAAAAAGGCATATGACGGAGGTATATTTCTAGTTTTGGAATCGGACCAGCCCTTGGATGGTCTACAGAAAGATTTCATACACCTTTAGCTTCGAATGAGTCATTTATTCATTCAATCATTGACCATCTACAATTGGGGTGGGGGTGGGGGTGGGGGGCAGTTGATTTGTCAACTGCTGAGAGGCATGTAAAAGAACCATTGCTGTCTTTGGAAAAGAGTAGGCCATTGGACTGCTGTCAGTGTGCTTCTGCCCTGCAGTGGTCTGGTGAGCTGTCCAGGATGTACCCCACCCTCGCCCAGAGTCGGCTGAGAGGGGCTCCAACCTCCCCGCGGCCCTTGTTACAATTAAGTGGTTCAGAAAATGGATGAATGACAAGAACACAAAAGGCTTTAAATCAGGGTACACCTTGTGCATTTGTGCTTCATTTGCATGTTCTTGGTGGAACGAGTTCCTCGGGTTACATCTATGATATCACCATATAGAACCAAACACATTTATACACACATATAATTATGACATTCTGCATGCACCAATCAGCCATAACATTGACACTACCAAAATCGTCTGCAGGCAAATAGGCCCCTTATGCCTCAAGCTGCAGTGCATTGTATATTCTGACTCCTTTCTTTCACAACAGTTTCAGCATTTTGTGCCACATTAGCTCTTCTGTGTTATCAGACCAGGTAAACTTAGATGCCTTCACTTTCTACAAGCATCAGTATCCCTTGGGCACCCATAGCACTCCTGCCAAGTCACTGGTTGTCTTTATTTGGACCAACTTTGTTAGATACTTACTGCTGCATACCAGGAAAACCCCACAATACCTGCTGTTTTGGAGATGAATAGTCACAGTGGTTCAGCCATAACAATGTACTGCTTGTCAAAGTCACTTTGATCCTTATGTTCGCTCATTTTTCCTGCATCCAACACATCAACTTCAATAACTGCTCTAACGCAAGTGATACGTGTTTTAGAACTTTCAGTACAATTTGGTTGAAAACCAGAATCATTCATTCATTCATTTTCTGAACTGCTTAATCCTAATTAGGGTCGCGGGGAGGCTGGCACCCATCTCAGCTCACTGTGGGCGAGGGCGGGGTACACCCTGGTAGTATGGGTACAGCAAGGTCATGCACTTTCAGTAGAAGTGTGCAGTAATCCTTGTGAATAAGTACACCATGTGATATTATGCTGCCAACGCCGAGATCTGTGTTCCAGTTTTCTTGGTGACAATGGCACGTCCATATTTGCAATTTGCACAATGCACAAGTATTTGGATTGGCATTGGAGACCCGTGAAATGTTTCAACAAGCCTATGGCAATGAAGCAAAGAGCCAGCTGAGGCACTTCATGCTTCAAAAGGGGCTGCCACTCGAATGCCACTCAAAACACCTCGTTGGCTCATTGCTTCATTGCCGTAGGCTTTCTGAAGAATTTCAAGGCTCACTGTTCCTGATTTCATGATGACACATGATGTTTTGCTTGATATTGGCTCTCTGGTCCATATAAACGTGTACATGTGCATTTGATGACTCACGAGGTACCACTAGCTTCTGCTGCACGGACATGCTCATGCCACACTCCATTCAACTGTAATGTAAGGCAACTATCCTATTAGTAACTACACTTGAGGCCCATGCCAGTGTCGATTATTTTCCCATAACTGTTCGGTCTGTTGTGCGTTATTATTTCTTACTTATATAAGCAGCATTTAAACAAACAACATATGAGAGCTAGATGATTTTTTAGTTTTTTTAGTTCCATCATTAAACAGAGATGAAGTCACTCCTCAAATGAGGCCGAGACTCTTTTGATTCATGTATCAAAAAGACAGCCATGAAGAGAACACACACACACACACACACACACACACACACACACACACACACAAACACTACAAACACACACAATACTGACACACTATCACAGTCTCCAGAGAGCTAACATAGTTTACCACAGTATGATGTAATCCTCGTGGCATTAAAACACACACACACACACACACACACACACACACACACACACATTTATACACACTTTCAATAAAGAAAAGCATCATGTTGCATATCACTTGGTACCATTAAAAAGAGGTCTTTGTGCGGTTTGCTAAGCTATGCTGCTTGAGGCATGATTAATAAGGCTGTCTGTCAGAATAATTAATATTCAATGAACTCAGAGTGGATGTCTGCGGGCCTCAGCGACTTCACGAGGGATAGGCCTGAACAAGGAAGCCCTCTGGAAAATTCCTGCACATCACGCACTCCGTTTTACACACACACACCTTGCACATCTGCTGTGTGTTTGGGAGTGTTACACTGGTTGACTTTTTGACTGACACAGAGGGATTGACACCTCTGTGTACTAAACCAATCTGACTTTAAAAAAAAAAAAAAAAAAAAGATACTTACACAGATGGACAAAGAGATTAGACGTAAAGGGGTCTACAGAGAGAAAGGCGCAAGCTCTCCTCTCGATTCTCTCTATTTTGGCAATATGACTGTGTGATATGTGAGCTGTGTTTTGCTGCATGAGAAATAGTGTTAAACAGCATGGGGAGCTTTGTCTTTTTTTTTTTTTTTTTTTTTTTTTTTCTTTTTTACAAGGCTATTGTGTTACATTTTAAACTGCTCAAAGCAAAAACATGTCACTGTAGCTACCGGCATCTATTATTTATTTACTTTTACTGTATAATCTTACGGATATATTGTTATTAAGCTATCAGTATCTTGCTGTACTTACCAAACAGCTTAAAACACACGCACTATTTATTTATTTATTTATTTATTGGTATTATTTTGCTCTGTCCTTCTTATTTATTTATTCATTAATTCATTTATTTATTTACCAAGCAAATTTATTTTACTAGCATCTTCGTGAAAGCTGGAGCCTATCTCAGCCTGATGGAAGGTAGAGTACAACCCTGATCAGCACACAAGTCCTTTGCAGGGCCAACTCACATAAACCATTCACATTTTTGGGACAACCAATTAGGCTAATGGACATGTCTTTGGACTGTTGGAGGAAACTGGAGGAGCCAGGCGACACCCACACAAGCATGACGAAAACATGCAAACTTCACACAGAAATGCCCTCACTAAGCCCAGGACTCCAATCGAGGACCTTATTGCTAAAGGGGTTTATCACACTAGATGTGCGATAGAAAAGCAGCCGACGCAAATGGCAATCTGCGGCTGTCGCTTTTGATTTTCAAAATGTTCTTAAATTTGTCTCGCGGCATTCATGGCATTGTATTTTGCATTGTATTGTATCATTGCAAAAGTTTTAAACACATTTAAAATATCTGTGAATGTCGCAAAACGAAGCTCGGACTCTCAAACCCTTCACAAACAGTCCGCACGTGTCATGAGAAGGTCGCAAAGTTCTGCTCGTAATTTTTTTTTTTCGTTCGCAAGGAAAACTGACTGAGTGAGATGGAGACTAACATGCAGAAATTTGAGACTTGCTGATTTCTGCCATAATTACTGTATTTTGTCATCATTCGTATTTTATTAGCATTTTGTTCACGTTAATAGCGCACAGATAAAAAGCTATTGGTTTGAGGATAAAAAGCGAACATA
Source organism: Neosilurus mollespiculum (assembly GCA_030014195.1). NCBI lineage: Eukaryota > Metazoa > Chordata > Actinopteri > Siluriformes > Plotosidae > Neosilurus > Neosilurus mollespiculum. Next base: position 16,968,055 of record JAQMYF010000014.1, on the reverse strand, counting down.
ACGCGACTGATTTATGACATTAGATTCACTTTTTTTTTTTTTTTTTTTGCCAAACATCCGCAAACCAATCGCAAATCACTTGCTAACCAATCGCAAATCAGTCGCAAATTGCCGGACAATTTTTTCGCGACTTTGTGTGATATACGTATTTAAACCACAAAATATTCGCTTGCACGTGGAGTCACAAAACATCTTGACGCAAATATATAAAAAAAAAATTTAAAAAAAGAGGGGGGGCGGGGATTTACCCCTGATTTTTTGCTAATTTGTAATTCATTGTCAGTTCACACCCATATAAATGCCTTCCCTATCACACAACCACCAACAGCCAGGGAGAGGCAATAGCAAGGATGTGCTTTCTTCAAGTCATGAGATGCCTGCCGCTTGCATCTTTATGAACTGCTGCACATGCATATTCTGGGGCAGCCTAACACACTTGGAGGGAAAGGGCTATACATCCCTTGTGTGCATGAGCTCACAGACACCCATGATTGGCTGGTGATGGCTTATTTGACAGGCAACCATGTCTATCCCATCCCTCAATTGAGAGTGCAACCAATCAGCTCCTATGGGCTCCCAGCCATGGATGGCTGTATGCATCAACCTGGATTAAACACTTTATCTATGTTCTACCCGAGAGCGCTCAGTGAGCTTACACTGTGCAGATACTGAACTCACAATCTGATACGGTCCATCTCCATTGGAAGCCAGAAACTGGAGCTGGGATTGCCACTACACCTGAGTTAACAGTGTTCTATTAAAAATGACAAATCAGTAGGATCAACAGCTTAGCCACTGTTAGCAATACCATTTGCTAAGACTTAAAGACCACCATTATTGGTCATCTTTATAGTATAATTAGTCCGTGTGTAATACATTTAAGCAATACAGATGCTTATTTTAAAATAAATGACCATAAGAAGCACGAAACTGGGTAATTTTATCCCATGGATTACTGGCGGGTGCTGAACCAATGGTTAGCAGGCGTTTTTCCCAGAAGTGATGTGAACTCGTTGGGCGGGGTTGTCCAGTGCAAGAAAACAAGCAGATCTATTCAGCAAGTAACATTTTAGGTGATTAAAAAAAAATGTTCAAGAAGCAACTGTGGCAGCAATTTTCAAGAAAATGGGTGTAAATGGTTACCTATTTGAACTAGAGAGGGAGGAGTCTTGTGGAGACAGTGAGCCGTCAAATTCTAGTGACTCTGAGGATAAGAACGCTGCCAGAGATGAGCGTGAGGGTAAATCCAAAATAGCTCAGCCAGCTAACGTTTTGCCAACTCGGCTTTCCTAACGTCAGTAGGTATAGGAACAAGAGGAAATGTTTTCCGCGATTTCTGCGCTTGTTGTTTGTGCAGCGCAGCACTGACCGATAATGTGTTATGCTACATGGGTCAGTGATGTAGCCCAGCCAATCCAACAAGTTTGCATCACTACCAGACTGGAACAGCCAATCAGATGGGCAACATATCTCTTAACACTTAGGACTGATGTTTCCGGAAGGAACCGCTGATGTTATACATGATGGTTTTAAATAGCTAGTAACGCTAATTCACCACTGGTACCCTTTAACATGCACATCTACAGATAGAAGTTGGGCTGTACTGTGTGCATGACTGATTTAATGAGAGGAAGATGATACGGAAGTGCTAATAAACACGGTGCTACTACAACAGCTTTCGCTCTGTTGATGCAGTGAGTATCTATCTTGGATTCTAAGTTTGGGATTGGCAAGTTCCCCCGACTTTCTGATTTCTGGGGATGTTGCAGTTAATATATCTGACTGGGAAATCCTGAATGCTCACAATGAATGCAACGGACTATGAAACAAGATCATAGTACATTTCTACTGATTTTTGAATCAGATCAAATTCAAACACATTACCACAAATGCCAGAATGCAGATCGTCATCTCTGTTTTAAGATGTTACAACCGAGCTTCTCGCTCATTATTCACCATCACCTTTGTTTCAACTTGTCAACAGTCTCAAGTTTCGTCCAATGTTACTCAGACTTGTCTGTGTCTGTAGGGCGGGTCAACATTGGAGCGAATTCCTCTCCGGCCACGTTTATGCATAAACATGTCCAAAAAGTTTATAAACAGGGCAAAAAAGACACCTTACACCTTTGCAGCACACACCAGGCAATTACAGCTAACCAACATGCTCTGAGCGATGTGAGTCGGGAAGGTGAAGACAGATGAAGTGGAGGCGCTTGAGTTTCGGGGAATGATACCACAAAACACTGCACTCGTACTTCACTTGCTATTTATCACACCCTTAAACCCCACCATCCCTGACTTTCCAGGTCCATGTGCCCTGCCAATCATCCACATTAACACAGATAAAACATTCCTTTCTCTGTGTATGTTTACACTCATTCATTCATTCATTCATTCATTCATTCGCAAAACCACTTAATCCTATTAGGGTTGCGGGGAGGCTGGAGCCTCTGTCACGTGAAGCTGGGCGAAGGTGACGTTCACCCCGGACAGCTCCCCACTCCATCATAGGGCCAACACAAACACAGCCACTGACACTCACACTCAGGAGAAATTTGGAACAGTCAGTCAGCTTAATATGCATGTCATTGGATGTAGGAGGAAACCAGAGCACCCGGAGGAAACCCATGCAAGCATAGGAAGAACATGCAAACTCCACACAGAAATGCCCTTGCCCTTGCCGGGCATGGGGCTCAAACCCATGACCATCTTCCTATGAGTGCTAAACTGCATGCCACCATGTCAGCAGCATTTTAATTTATTAATTTATTTTGAGTATTAGACTTTTTTGAGTATTTTTCACTCAAATGTGTATGAAAACATGCAACAATCTGCACAGAGTCCCCAGGGATATATAGAGTATATACATAAATATACACACACGTGCTCTTAAAGTCGCTTTCTCACTGTCTCTTATGCTACCCTGTCATTACGTGAAATGCTGTGTCTCTGGTTTGTTTGTGTGTTTGATTGCAGCTGAATGTTGTGTCTCTCGAATGAGTGCATGTATATTAAATCAGTTGCAAAGCAGTATAATCAGACACTTAACCACTCTCGGGGCAGACAGACCCAGCAGCACCGCCACAGGAAATTGTTCCCAGTTAGCATGATTATGTAGTATGCGGAGGACTCGAGGTCCACTGTACAAACAAACACAAACAAACACTTCTATATGGACCCAAATTAGTGATCTAAAGCTGAGTGGAACCTGGAATCTGTATGTTCAGTTTTCACCAAAGCAATCACAAATAACTCCAGTTAAATTAAATTAAAGAAAAACATAAATTTTATTTTCATTTATTCATTTTATAAGATGCGTTATGCTAAGTAGGGTTGCGGGGAGGCTGGTGCCAACTGTCAGCCAACTGTGGGCGAAGGCGGGGTATGCCCCGGACAGCTCACCAGACCATTGCAGGGCTAACACACTTGCAACCATTCACACTCACACCTAGGGGCAATTTGGAACACACAATTAGCCTACTGTTCATGATTTTGGAGGAAACCAAGGTACCCGGAGGAAACTCACGTAAGCACGGAGAGAACATTCATACTCCGCCCCGAGCCTGGGAATCGAACCCAGGACTTTCTTGCTGTGAGGCAGACCACTGCGCCTCCATGTCGTCTTAATTTTTACTCACTTACTTACTTACTTACTAATTTTTATTTATTTATTTATTCATTCATTCATTCATTTCCTGAACCGCTTATTCCTAATTAGGGTCAGGGGGAGGCTGGCACCCATCTCAGCTGATTCTGGGCGAGGGCGGGGTACACCCTGGACAGCTCGCTAGGCTATCGTAGGGCCATCAGTCACACAACCATTCACACTCACACTCACACCTAGGGGTGAATTGGAACAGCCAATTAGCCTACTGTGCATGTTTTTGGACTGTGGGAGGAAA
>JAQMYF010000014.1:16880491-16894220 GCA_030014195.1 Neosilurus mollespiculum | reverse complement strand
CACACTCTCTCTCACTCTCACTAACGCACACTCTCTCTCACTCTCACTAACACACACTCTCTCTCACTCTCACTAACGCACACTCTCTCTCCCTCTCACTAACAAACACTCTCTCCCCCTTTCACTAAAACACACTCTCTCTCACTCTCACTAACGCACACTCTCTCTCCCTCTCACTAACACACACTCTCTCTCACTCTCACTAACGCACACTCTCTCCCCCTTTCACTAAAACACACTCTCTCTCACTCTCATTAACGCACACTCTCTCTCCCTCTCACTAACGCACACTCTCTCTCACTCTCACTAACGCACACTCTCTCTCCCTTTCACTAAAACACACTCTCTCTCACTCTCACTAACGCACACTCTCTCCCCCTTTCACTAAAACACACTCTCTCTCACTCTCACTAACGCACACTCTCTCTCCCTCTTACTAACACACACTCTCTCTCCCTCTTACTAACGCACACTCTCTCTCACTCTCACTAGCGCACACTCTCTCTCCCTCTCACTAACGCACACTCTCTCTCACTCTCACTAACGCACACTCTCTCTCCCTCTCACTAACAAACACTCTCCCCCTTTCACTAACACACACTCTCTCTCCCTCTCACTAACGCACACTCACTCTCCCTCTCACTAACGCACACTCTCTCTCACTCTCACTAACAAACACTCTCTCTCCCTCTCACTAACACACACTCTCTCTCCCTATCACTAACGCACACTCTCTCTCTCACTGGTGAACAATCTCTCCCTTTTCTCACTGGTGAACACTCTCTCCCTTTTCTCACTGGTGAACACTCACTCCCTTTCTCACTGGTGAACACTCTCTCCCTTTCTCACTGGTAAACACTCACTCCCTTTCTCACTGGTGAACACTCACTCCCTTTCTCACTGGTGAACACTCACTCTCTCTTACTGGTGAACACTCTTTCCCCTTTCTCACTGGTGAGCACTGTCTCCCCTTTCTCACTGGTGAACACTCCCTTCCTTTCACTGGTGAACACTCTTTCCCTCCCACTGGTGAACACGCTCTCCCTTCCTCACTGGTGAACACTCACTCCCTGTCTCACTGGTGAACACTCTCTCCCTCTCACTGGTGAACATGCTCTTCCTTTCTCACTGGTGAACACTCTCTCCCTCTCACTGGTGAACATGCTCTTCCTTTCTCACTGGTGAACACTCTCTCCCTTTCTCACTGGTGAACACTCACTGCCTTTCTCACTGGTGAACACTCACTTCCTTTCCCACTGGTGAACACTCACTCCTTTTCTCACTGGTGAACACTCACTCCCTCTTACTGGTGAACACTCTTTCCCCTTTCTCACTGGTGAGCACTGTCTCCCCTTTCTCACTGGTGAACACTCCCTTCCTCTCACTGGTGAACACTCCCTCCCTCACTTACTTGTACACTCTCTTAATTATACACTAACTCCCCTACACAAACACATTTTTTTAGAATGCCCTCATGTGAATAAATGAAGTTGTGCAAGAGCTCACCGTAGAACTGATAAACAGAATGAAAGCCAGGAGAATTAAGTGCATGTTTGTTTTCTTTGTTAATGTTTCAATAAAACACAAACAATTCCTCAAGGTAATTTCCTTTGGCTTGCTGGACCAAGTTGTAAGGAAGACAAAAAGATAGAATGTTTTAAAAATAATAATTTGTATTTAATTAGCATTAACAAGTAGGCTTCATTTACAATGCTAAAAGAGCATTTTATTCTTCAGCAAAGAGATGATGAATGGAATATTACTTATTAAATGTTGATTTTTTTTTCTTATGTAGCAACAGATGTTCAGAATTTAGTCTGATGTTCCTTACCTATATTAACCATTTTAAATGTACTGCTTACTACTGTGTAATAACACATATATTACTTCTACCCCATCTGTTAGGTTTAGAATTCAAACAAATGCATTCTGGTCATTTTCAATATATTTGATTTAGTGTGTGTGTGTGTGTGTGTGTGTGTGTGTGTGTGTGTGTGTGTGTGTGTGTGTGTGAGCCATCTTTAATTGTTATCCAGACAGTAAAGAATTAAGACAAAGATAGCTCATGTAATAAAAAAAGTTAAAATTCTTTTTTACTGTAATTTTAGAAAGATCTCTATTTTTTGCTCAGGGGCGGGGGCGTTGTTGGTGCAGGAGTGGTTGGGTAATCATTTAGTGTTCAGTTTTATTTTTAACCTTCCATCACATTTAATCCATCAATTATCTATAACACTAATCGTTCAGGGTCACAGGACCATCTAGAGCCAATCCGAAGCCAAGATGCCTTCAGGTGAGAGTACGTCTGCTTTATTGGTCCCCACAGTTCACAGCCCTGCGGTAGTAAACTTCAGCTAAATTGACCAAAAACCAAAAGCAAATTCTATTTACCCGCCAACAGCAACAAATTGTGGCTGTTACAATTGCAGTACCAGTGTTATATTTTCCATTAAATAGTGTGTGTGTGTGTGTGTGTGTGGGGGGGGGGGGGGGGGGGGGGGGGGGGAGTGACATTTTAATCACGTTACAAATCAGAAGCAGAGCCTGCCTCTCTCTCTCTTTCTCTCTCTCTCTCTCTCACACACACACACACACACACACACACACACACAGTGCAGGTGCTGTCTCACACCAGTCGACATCAAAAGGACACTGTATGATGATGCACACGGATCCTTTGCCACTACAAAGAAAGAACAAAAGAACAGACATAAAAGTGAAGTCAGCAATCATACAGCAATTAATAAAACATTTTAACAGCAAACTTACTACAAAGACCTTTTTTAAATTATCATTTAAAAAAAATACAGCAACAAAAATATGTAAACGTGGCAGGTGATTTAAAGCTGCTTTTGTTCCATGAGTATAGTTTTAACAGTTTGATGGCACTCAGGGGCAAGCGTGAGCACACTGCTGGAGCAGTAAAGAGAATTACTGCAGATTTTTCTGTCAACCGCTATCAGGAAAAAGTTAGATTTCTAAAATGTACATGTTAAATGCCCAAATCTGATTGGTCAGAAGATATACGTAAATTTCAATCCAAAAGCACAACTCCAACTCAAAATTGTTAAAGACCCAAAGGTCTTTAACAATTTTTGAGACAGAACATCAAGGAGACCACCAGCGGCATCTGCTGAGCCTGGGGCAAAAACGGTTCTAGAACATACCATATGGAAGCGAACAAAAAGTACATCAAAACTAGACTTTTATGATTTAAGAGCTTGTAAATCAAGACAGATGCATGTGAACTCTATAACCTCCCTTCAGGTGCATAATAGCTGTTTAAACCCCTTTCAGCCTATAGGTTTTGGTCCTGGGCTCGAATCTATGTCTCAGGGGTTTGTATGCTGTTTGCATGTTCTCGCCGTGCTTGCGTGGGTTTCCACCGGGTACTTCAGTTTCCTCCCACAGTCCAAAAACATGAACAGTAGGCTGACTGGCGGTGACAAATCAGCCCTAGGTGAGAGTGTGAATGGTTATGTGGGTGTTGACCCTGTGATGGCCTGGCAAGCTGTTCAAGGTTTATTACCCCATCGCCCAGTGTTTGCTGAGAAAGGCTGCAGTGACGTTAATAGGATTAAGCTGGTCAGTGAATGAGTAAGTACATAGAAACCAACAAAACTAAAACAAGATTTTATATATAAAATCTAAGTGAAGTTTGCATGTTTGCATCCCTGTGCTTGCCTGGGCTTCCTCCGGGTACTCCAGTTTCCACCCACAGTCCAAAAACATGCACAGTAGGCTAACTGGCAATTACAAATCGCCCCTAGGTGTGAGAATGAGTCTGAATGGTTGTGTGAGTGTCGGCCCTACAATGGCCTGGCGAGCTATCCAGGGTGTACCCTGCCTTTGCCCAGAGTCTGCTGAGATGGGCACCAGCCTCCCAGCGACCCTAATTAGGATGAAGTGGCTTAGGAAATGAATGAATAAATGAATATATATTTTAACCAGGACACAGGCATGTCTGTTTAGATTGCTTTTTCAGAGGTTAGTATATACTACACAGAATCTTATGCTCCGATTTTATGAGGTACTAGCAGGTTGACATGAACTTTACAAGGTTCAGGATGATTTTAACCATGATTTTAGTGTATTATGGTATGCCTAAGTGTGTTTGATTTTATACAAATTTTTTTTATACACTCATAAATGGTCAATTAACATTACTAACATCAGCACTAAGGTGTTTCGTCACAGTCCAGTCATATATTGTTGAAGTCTGCAGTACTGCTTTAACCCAGTAAAAATGTGTTAGTGTGGTGATTTTTTTAAAAAATGTATTTCTTTTCTTTTCTTTTCTTTCTTCTTTTTAGGAGACAACTTTTTTTGGACAGCTTCAGTTGCAAGTACTTCAGGATTGAGGAGTGCATGCCTTCTGGTTTCTCAGTAAAATGACAAACTGCATATTTTGAGAGAGAATAAGTGCACAAGACAGAGAGAGAGAGAGAGAGAGAGAGAGAGAGAGAGAGAGAGAGAGAAGCTGGTGTGGGAATGTTTATCATCACTATAATGCAAGTGATAACAGGAGTTAACTTGTCTGGCAGATGTTCCACAACATTAAATCTAACTTAAAACCATTACAATGTGTCAAGCGTGTGAATGTGTTTAAAGCTGTTTATCCAAACACAATCACCGCACTGTGCCGTATCACACCACCACAGTAATGACCGTCTTCGTATAACAACATGGTCTGTTGTGGGGATGTTGCTCACTAACAGCAGCACTGACTGAAGTTCTGGCTGTAATTAAAATCAAAAGTTGACATTAACGAGCTTTTTATCGATTGCCATGATTTGTGCAGGGATTTCTATTACAGATTGTTTACAGGAAAGTCTGCAGAATTGGAGGAATCTGAACTTTTTCTCTGCTTTCCAGGAATTGAACCCAGGCTTCCTTGCTGTTCGGTTCTCACCAAAATAAACCTTAAAAAATAAATAAATAAATAGTCCAATAAGGCTGGACATAAGTGATGACGAAGTAACTTGTCTTAATGACATTTAACAATATTAAATGCATCTATACTGAATATAAACAAAACGACTGTGCTGACAGATCAACTAAAGAAATTTACATTTCACGTCGCATCCCATTGTTAATTACAAAAAATTAGCCAAAACATTAACACCACCAGGCTAGTCTGCAGCTAGGCAGCAGTGCACTGTGTGTTCTAACTCTTTGCTATGATGTTAGACTTTTTACACCCGAGCCTACTGGCTCATCCAGAGATTATCCCGGTTTCTGGAGTTCAACTCCTCCTGGATGGGACCCTAGCCCAAAGCAGGTTACCTTCCCAGTAGTTTTACTGGTACCCATTTATAATACTCATTGGACAGAGGCACACTTGTGGTCAAGACTTTACCCAGGGGTCATAGCAGCAAAGTGGGGGTCTAATGGGGATTCAAACCCATGACCTCTCGATCATGAACCCAGCACCCTAACCACTGCACCACTGGTCTCACAGTGCCCAGCACCATAACCAGTACCCCACCGGCCCCTTGCGATCATAGTTTTAATTTTCAGCAGTTTGCGCTACAGTAGCTCTTCTGCAGGATGAGACCAGATGTGCTAGCCTTCACCAGTCTTCTCACACCCATCAATGAGCTTTGGGCATCCATGACACTTTTGCCAGTTCACCTGTTGTCCATCCATGGACCACCTTTGGTAGGAACTTACCTACTTACCAGAAGCACCCCACAAGACCTGCTGTTTTTTAGATAAACAGACCCAGCTGTTTAGCAATCACAGTGTGATGCTTGTCAAAGTCACTCAGATCCTTACACTTGGCCACTTTTCCTGCTTCCAACACATTAATTTCAAGATCTGACTGTTCACTTTCTGCCCAATACGTCCAACTGCTTGGCAGGTGCCGCTGTAACAAGCAAATTGATATTATTGACTTCACCTGTCAGTGCTCGTAATGTTTTGGATGATGGGTGGGTTTTCCTAGAAGAGCACGCCCACAAGCATTTTATTCTTTACTTAATCTTTCCTAAGACTTGACTCATGTATTCTTGCATTGTCATGATTAGACAAAGATGGATAGGGCTGTGAGACCTCCTCTAGTCTGAAGCGTGTGTGGTATTTTCCCTGGTTCTTCTCTTTTCTGTGCTCTCTCTCTCTCTCTCTCTCTCTCTCTCTCTCTCTCTCTCTGTGTGTCCATCTGTCTCTTTCTCTGTCTCTCTCTTTCTTTGCATGGGAAGGATGTCTGTGAATGCAGGAGCCCCAGCGTCTCTCCAAAGAGTCCCAGACACTACACACTCTCCCTGCAATTGCAAAGCCACATGCATGCTCACATATTCTGTTTAAACTTCACTTACTCATACAGCTAATAGCACAGACACCAGCCCTTCTTTCACTGTGATGAGAGAGAGAGAGAGAGAGAGAGAGAGAGAGAGAGAGAGAGAGAGAGCAAACTATCCCGAGCAGGCAAATGGTTTTCTTTATTTATCTTTTTTCACATGATAACAGAAAGCATCAATCACGTAACATAAATGTCTATTTCTCCTCAAACATACACTCCATTTGCACTTTTATGCACTTTCAAAGAGATCCACAGGAAACCCTTTTACTATGAATAATTCTACAAGGCTGAAAGCATATTCAGTTTATATTTAGACATAGTGTTGCTGTTATACTGAAGAGGGATTCATTTAAAGCAACACTGGAAAGTCTAAACCATAAATCTGCCTTAATCCACAATCATTTCATATACATATATATATATACACACATTATTATTCATTCATTTATCCATTCATTTTCTAAGCCACTTCATCCTAATTAGGATTGCAGGGAGGCTGGCGCCCAGCTCAGCCGACCCTGGGCGATGGTGATGAACAAATTGAACAGCTCACCAGACCATTGCAGGACCAGCACGGGGTGATGTGGGACAGCCATTCAGCCTACTGTGCATGTTTTTGGACTGTGGGAGGAAACACACGCAAGCACAGGGAGGACATGCAAACTCCACACAGAAACGCCCCGAGTCCGAGAATTGAACCCAGGCCTTCTTGCGGTGAGGCGAATATGCTAACCGCTGTGCCACTGTGCCACCAATTATTATTATAATTTTCATTATTATAAATAATAATAATAAGTTTGAACGTTTATGGCATTTGGCCGACACCCTTATCCAGAGTGACTTACATTCTGTAACTGTGCAACTGGGGGTTAAGAACCTTGCTCAAGGACCAACAGTGACAGCTTTGGGTGTGTTAGCCCTGTGATGGCTAGGGCAACAGTTCAGGGGGCACCTCGCCCTCGCCCAGTGTCGGCTGAAATGGGCTACAGCCTAACCGCAGAGGAGGGTATTTCCTAATTAGGATTAGGAATTTTAGGAATAATTTTGTTGAGTCCTTAAAGAGAATAATTTGGGGAAACTCAGAGATAGAAAAAGCTTGTTATCTAATCAGGAACAGTTTCTTTTCCATCTTGAGTAAAGTCTTTGGAGAAACCCCCCACCCACTCCCCTTCCTTACTACTTTTGACTGTGTTCTAACTTGAATTCCCTCCACTTAATATATCTAATAACATTCAAATCTACATAGGCATAGACAATCCAGTGCTTCACTTCCTGGAGCTTCCAGGTGGGGGTGCTGTGCTCTGTTGAGCCTGCTAAAAACAACCCATCTGATGTGTATATGAGAGAGAGAGAGAGAGAGAGAGAGAGAGAGAGAGAGAGAGAGAAGTAAAAGAAAAGGAGTCTGGATTCAAGTCAAGCTAATCATGCATATAATTGCATTTTGACATTGGGGACTACTGGGACCAGACCTTTGACTAGCAGGTTATCCAGGAAGCACTTTAGTGATTAACAAATGGAAATGCGAGTCTAAACTTAATTAGTTGAGATATTTGGAGGAGAACCTGTGAGAAGATGCAGGTTCACCTCCTAACGCCGCATCCACTTCCCCGTGCAAAATGAAATCAAACACAGGATTGTTTTTTTTTTTTTTTTTTTTTTTTTCCCCCTTGTGGCCTCGAATATCTCCTCCCAGCTGAGACCACGGAACACTGTCATTCAAGTCGCTCAATACACCATGGCTGTGGTCTTCTCAGAGAAGCCTCACAAACCTCACACACCTAAGTACAAGTGTTTAAGTGGATGTTCTGGATCATTGCTCTTTATCTTTTTTTTTTTTTTTTTTTTTTTTATTTAGAGTGTGTAGCTATAAAAAACATTAACGTCATGATTTGGTTCTAATTAATATAATTTCTCCAGTGTGTGTGTTGTCACCATTATTATAATACAAATCATTTAAAAATTGTAAATAGGCAATTATACATCATGCTCTGAGATCATAGATAAACAGTTTAAGAATATGTATATATATACATATACATATACCGGCAGCTCGGTGACACAGTGATTAGCATGTCCGTCTCACAGCCAGAAGGTCCTGGGTTTGATTCTGGGGCTCGGGGAGTTTCTGTGTGGAGTTTGCATGTCTTCCCCGTGCTTGTGTGGGTTTCCTCCACGTACTCCGGGTTCCTCCCTCAGTCCAAAAACATACACAGTAGGCTGATAAAAATGGGGTGTCTAAGACTCGGTTATTTGCCAGACTGCTTAATCCTAGGATCGTGGGGAGGCTGGAGCTTATCTCACCTGACAGTGGGTGAAGGCAGGGTACACCCTGATCAGCTCGCCAGTCCATCGAAGATTAACACACACACACACACACACACACACACACATCCCTGGGCCATCTTCCTGCAATGGTCAGCAAATACAAACGAGATAAGAAAATAAATGATGCTTTGAATGATGTAAACTCTTGCTAGCTTGACGTTTGATTCCCTCACATACCTACATAATGAACTAAAATGGACCTTATCCTTATTTACACAGTCCTTAATGCACCTGTGCTGTAGTTTTGCAGTTTTCTCCAGTTTCACTTTTTTCATCCATTCCTTCAAATATTTTCTAAGCCGCTTATCCTAATTAGGGTCACGGGGAGGCTGGCGCCCATCTCAGCCGACTCTGAGCGAGGGCAGTGTACACCCTGGACACCTTGCCAGGCCATCGCAGGGCCAATACACACACACACACAACCATTCACACTCACTCTCACACCTAGGGGTGATTTGGAACAACCAATTAGACATACTGTGACTGTTTTTGAACTGTGGGAGGAAAGCAGAGTACCCGGAGGAAACCCACGCAAGCACGGGAGAACGTGCAAACTCCACACAAAAACATCCGAGCTCGGGGATCGAACGCAGGCCTCCTTGCTGTGAGGCAGACGTGCTAAAAAAATCATTTCACTTCAGGAATGTTTGCCTTTTAATTACATTTTTGATCGTTTTTTGCTGTCGTGATAGATGTGGTGGTGAGAGCGAGCGAATGAATTTCGAAAGAGATCCAACGAGAAAGAACTCCTTAAAAATCAGTGAACTTTTAATATCTCAGTCATGCACTGCGTGGACATTTCATGCACTGTACTGGAGATGAAACCAGAAATACAGAGAGATTTATTTTTGGTGAGAAACACACACACACACACACACACACACACACACACACACATATTCACACTAGCTACACACTCATCTGCAAAAAGTGGCATCTGAACACAGTTATCTACTTCTGCACTTTACTAATTTATAGCCAACTCACCCTAAGCTTACAGGACACCAGCCTCAATGTATACCTTTCCCTTTAGAGTTGATTTAGACACACACGCACGCATGCACGCACGCACGCACACACACACCTGTGCCCCAGCCTGGTGTAGTCTGTCTTGTATCCTGAGCGTTTGTTTTATCTCAGCCTCGACTGTAAATAATTGATCCCTCCGTCTGCCGGGCCGTGAAGCCCACTCTGTCCGGCCCAGCTCTATGACCACCTTATGATTTATTATTTAATCTTTTCCATGTCCACTGCTCCTTTAAAGCACGAAAGAGTGAGCTAGAGAAAGCAGACAGACAGAGAGAGAGAGAGAGAGAGAGAGAGAGCGAGCGAGCGAGAGTGAGATGGCCGACAGGGGATGAAGTCCAAAAGAAACATGAATAGTTGTCTTTCTTTTTCATCTTGTTTTATCGTTAAGCATACACATCGATTTTCTCTCCTCCTCCTACACCACTCTGAGACCCAAACACCGGTCTCGACATGGAATGGCAGGGCTCGCTGGCCGGCTAGAGAAGGTCAGCTGGGCACAAATGCAAGAGAAAAGGTATATTTTTGTGCTCTAGAAGCTTCAAACAGCCCTCACTGATGTGACATCACACACCATAAATACTTTAGGCGAGACTGACTTGCTGTACACCGAGCCGGAGTCACTGAGCAGGACATTGAATTCACAGTAAGTGATCTTGTGAGGAATGGACAGAGACAAAACATACACAACTTTTTAAATTTAGTCCTGTTTTGCACAGGTCTTCCCACATCATACATGTTCTGGATCAGAGTTACCTATGCTACGTTGAATTGCTCATGCTAGGTGTACGTGTGTATGCGCGCAAGTGTGCACACGTCTACGTGCATCTCATACAGGGTGTATTCGTGCCTCTTACAGAATGTTGTGGAAACAGGCACCAGATACACTACAAATCCTGATCAGGATATCGCAGCTAATTAAAGAAACAGTCCATAATTTTTTACATTAAAAATAACAAAAACAATTTAGCACCTTCATGCAAAATGTTATGAACGAATTTTAATGATTTTTTTTTTTTTTTTCAAGGGGTCCAATATGGCTCCATTAGATTTTGTTGGAGATCTCGATCAGGATTTGGATCTTGGAATTTTTTAAAGGATAATTTCCTTAGTGTATTGCTTAATTCTATACGTTATTCATTCATTTTCTAAGCCGCTTAATCCTGATTATGGTCACGGGCAAGCTGGTGCCCATCTCAGCCAACTCCGGGCGAAGGCAGGGTACACTCTGAACAACTCTCCGGACCATTGCAGGGCCAACACACACACACACACACACACACACACACACACAACTATTTACACTCACACTTAGGGGTGAGTTGGAACCGCAAAATAGCCTACTGTGCATGTTTTTGGACTGTGGGTAGAAACCGGAGTACTGAGAGGAAACCCATGCAAACATGGTGAGAACATGAAAACTGCACACAGAAATGCCCCAAGCCTGGAAATCGAACCCGGGACCTTCTTGCCATGAGGCGGACGTGCTAACCACTGCACCACCCCCAATTTTGGGTGCAAATCGTCAGTATAGATGTACTTCATCATTTGCAAAATAAGACGAGCTGTCCATGCACACTGTGCTCTTTAAACAAGAACTCATCTCCTTTCCTCCTCATGTTCGCTGTGCAGTTCGCATTAGAGAGACTCTTCATTATTCAGGCATGCTTTTCTACAGGAAGGTGGCGGACACCACTTCCACACACACACACACACACACACACACACACACACACACGCACCCACACACGCACACACACAAAACAGCCTCTCTTCCTGAACAAGGTGGCACTCAATTATGCAAGCCCACACAAGCAGTCCTCATTGTGCTCTGGTGTGTGTGTGTGTGTGTGTGTGTGTGTGTGTGTGTGTGTCTCCATTCTACTGTCATTACTCCATGTGTAATCCAGTTCCCACATACACTGAGGAGTGATGCCTTTCATATCTACCAAATATGAAAATATTTAAAGCTTCATAAAGCTTTTAGTGTTTTGTGTAGATTGAGGTGGTGTTGATTAATTTTATATAACTGACAGCTGCATGGTATGGAGTACCTTATACCCACTGTTATTTCCGCTCCATGAATTTGATTGGTCGAGCAGTGTTCCAAGAGTGCTGATATTTCTCAATAACAGCACTGAGATTATTTACTCCATCCATCACTCTGTGTTTTGTAGTGAAAATGTTTATTGTGGTTATAGTACACCTTGGACAGCTTGCAAGGCCATCGCAGGGCCAACACACACACACAACACACACACACTCTCACTCACACCGAGGGGCGATTTGGAACAGTCAGTTAGTGCATGTTTCTGGACTGTGGGAGGAAACCGGAGTACCTGGATGAAACTCACGAAAGCACAGGGAGAACATGCAAAGTCCACACAGAAACGCTCTGAGCCCAGGATTCGAACTCAGGACCTTCTTGCTGTGAGGCGGACGTGCTAACCATTGCGCCACCATGCCGCATCATATTATTATGTCACCATGTGTACAATAGCAGTTTACACAAGTGGGCAGCACGGCAGCGTAGTAGTTAGCACGTCCGCCTCACAGCAAGAAGGTCCTGGGTGCGAATCCTGAGCCAGCGAGGGTGTGTCTGTGTGGAGTTTGCATGTTCTCCCCGTGCTTTTGTGGGTTTCCCCCCACAGCCCAAAAACATGCACAGTAAGCTAATGTTTTTAATGTAATTTGGAAAAAACTTTCAAATTTACCTGAGGTGTGAGTGTGGATGTGAATGGTTGTGTGTGTTGGCCCTGCAGTGGTCAGTGCTCAGGTGGTGTCCCGCCGCTGCCCAGTGTTGGCTCCGCTTGACCCTTGTAGGATTAGAGCAATAAGTGAGTGAGTGAATGAGTTTGCACAAGCTGCATTTGCTGCACATAAACAGATAATCAATTGTAGCTATAGATACATTTTTTGAGTAAGGACTTTATTTAGAATTTTTGCAGAGCTTGGAATAGCCAGGTTTTCTTTTTTTCTTTTTTTTTTTTTTTTGGTAAGTATTCTAACCCAGGAAAGATGGAGGAAGATGGAGGAAGTTGCCCATCTCTTTGTAGCATAACAACCTGTGTGTTTTTATTAGTTTTATTAAAGTCTTGTAGCATACCAGGACAAAATCTTAATTTGTGAAATTCAAGTGTAAATGGACAAAAAGCAATTATAATCTTTAACTATTGGCCAATTATTGTGGTTTACATAGACTTAAACACTTAGGGACATGCAGTTATTGGAAAGCGATCAACTAGAGGGTGATAACAGTACATCAGCTTTACATTGGACCACCAGGTCATTGATTATTTCTCTAGAGCAGCACTCCCAACAACTCCACAGTAATTAACCACACAGTTTTGTGTAAGAATGAATATGATTCACTTTTATTAACTAAAACTGGCAGATACATAAAAGCCAAACAGTACTTAAAAGTTCTACTTGTACAGTAATTACAGTACTCGTTAAAAATATAAGATATACCAAATAGAACTAAATTTTTATTGTATTTTATTTTATTTATTTTTTTTTAGGCACAAATTTGGGCCAGCAGTTCAAAAAAAAAAAAACACACTGGTAACTTCACACACCCTTGTTGCATGAGCAAGTTCATTTCAGGCCATGAAAATTGCTAGTCGGATGAAAATAAATAAATAAATGAGCAAATAGAATTGGCTCACTTCCAACTAAATTAGCAATACGCCAACATTTTGTTACTCACACCTGCATGAAAATAGAGCCCGCATTGTTTATCTGCATGAAAACACTCCATGCAGATGGAGCACAGAAACAATTAAAGCGCATTCACACCACATTACATCTCACTTGCCTTCCAATCGCCGTTTCCAGCATTGCTTCTGTCCAAGTGTGTTAACACGGTGATGCTTAGCAAAATAGTGCGCGTGTTCGCATTAAGAGTGCGGCATAGTTTATTTAGAAGTGAAACAGCAAGAGAGGGATTTTCAGCATGATTGGGTTTTAATCTGCCATTAAAGATACAAATAATTTATTTCAGGTAGGTGTGTGTGTGTGTGTGTGTGTGTGTGTGTGTGTGTGTGTGTGTGTGTGTGTGTGTGGGAGAGAGAGAGAGAG
>JAQMYF010000014.1:16840168-16850238 GCA_030014195.1 Neosilurus mollespiculum | reverse complement strand
CCTTGTTTTGCTTTGGGAAATCCCCCCCCCCCCCAAAAAAAAAAAAAAAATCAATTTAATAGAAATAAAACAGGAGGTGCACAGCAGTATGATGTAAATAAGATTCTGTCCAAGTTTGCTTAAAATAAGTTGACTGGTTGAGGATTACAAGTACAACCTGAGTTCATTCATCTTTACAGAATATTTCCAGATCATTCATCATTCTCCTCTTCACTTCACAGATTCTTGGAAGCCTTTGCGTTTTTGTGGTTAGGCTAACCATTTCTGTGTTGGACATATGCTTCAGCTCACTGGCCTGTTGAAAAACCAACTGATGACCCAGATTTAATTTTCTGGCAGAGGCAGAGGCTTTGTATTTCATGAGTCAATGACAATACATTAATTTTTTTTCAGGGCGCTTGAAGGAAAAAGCCCCACGACATCACAAAACCTCCACCATATTTCTCAATTGCGATAAGGTTCTTTTAATTATAATCAATCTCTTTTTTCCTGCCAAAATCACAAAAAGCTGTGGTTTTATTTTATCACACCAGAGAACACTGTTCCAGTCAAAGTTGTTGTGAAATCCAAACAGATTTACGGTTCTTTAATAAAAGGCATACGGATGGTGTCTGATGGTGGTTTTGGAGACCTAGTAACCCCAAGATTTATTTTTTCCTTGCAATCCACCGACAGTGATCCTTTATCGATATATTTTTCTGGAATGATTAAACAAAGGGCAGAAAATTTGACACTTGTTACCACCGAGGTCAAATGAAAAATAACACTTTGCACCTCGACACAAATGAAGTTTCAAAAGCAGGACAAATCAAAGATAACTATAGTCCCTGAGAGGTCTTCAACTGTTAGTGACAAACAATTTCAAATTGAATGTCTGCCAGGATTTTAAAGTCTAGTCTATTCCCCATTAAAGATACGAAGCTTAATGTCAGGATTCCTGTGGTATTACAGGTACAAATACATAAGGATGGGCGTTTGCACGAAGCATGAACAATCATGATGCATTACCATAATATCCAAGGTACTGAGTTTAAAGGTAGGTCAGTCAGCTGTTTGAGCTGAAGATTGCATTTGATCTAATGTTGTTTCTGCGGCAAAGTCTTATGTGGATACCTGACGTAAGTGGATTAATAGAAAGGTACCATTTGAGATTCTTGAAAGAGTCTGCAGTATCACTGCCCTGTAAATATCAGTGAAAAAGGTAGAACTCGAAATTGAAGACTTAGACTTTGTAGTTTCCTGGTATGCGGTGTTTATTTTTGGCTATGGCTATTAACTTTAGGAGAGGTCAAAAGAGGGAGGTGAGAAGCAATGCTAATGAACGGGATATCAGGTTGGTAGTTGTTACAGAGATATTTGCCAAAAAAACATGACTTGTTCTTTATTAAATATTTCATTGCTGTGTTAACAGTAACCCAATGGAACATGTTTCATTTTGGTGGTGGTGGTGGTGGGGGGGGGGTTTGTTCCTTCAAACATGATGAGCCTCAACTCGTCAGTTTTATCTCATGATATTTATCTTGCAATAGAAATGCCTGAGCTGCCAGAACCTTATAATAAATCAGTTAAATCATAGAGCTAGGACAGCAGTGGCTCATGTGTAATATGTAGCATACACTTTTATAGTGGATAAACATTTTAAAAGAATATAATTTGCAGCTGTACATTACTTACTGTTTCAAGGGAATGTCCAGCTTTGGAGTGCAGACATTCTGAAACACTGCTGTGAAATGTGGTTCAAATATTTCAATGTCAGCTGAAATGCCTAAAAATGTATTTCACCCGTTGCAACAGGTGGCATACCTGCCGCTCCTTGGTTTGATCGTGTCTGGAATGAACCTGATCACACCCGTCCCCAACCGCAAAACATCTCAGCTTTTTTTTTTTTTTGATAAATAGCGACATATAGTGATTGACAGGGTGATTTAATGAGTGATAATTTGGAACTAATTACAATTCAGCCGACATGGATTCGTGCAACATGGACATGGGTATGGGTGTCTCTGAAGTATAGCTGAATGTAGATGTACCTGTTAGTGCACATACAGGACATTATTTCTGTTGATGCATGGTCTGAATGCAGGCCAATCCATGAATAGATAGACAAAAAATTATGTAGAGCATTACACAAAGCAACTCAAGAACTTCCTTGATGTTTAGCATTGATGTTAAAAGAACACCCGGGGGGAAGGGGTGTTCATCTGAAGTTTTGACATTTTGCGTTAGGTGGAGACTGATTGATAGGTTTTCTCCACATACTTTGTTTTCCTCTCACAGACCCTAAACATGCACATTAGCATGACTGGCTATTCCAAATTGCCCCTAGTTTTCAGAGTGAATGGTGTGTTTGGCCCTTTGATGGACTGGTGAACTGTTCAGGGTGTAGTTCAGGGGCAATTCAAGCAAGGAATGCATTGTTTACAACACAATTCTTCTTGAACCCCAATGTGTTAAACCTGTAACAGCACTCCACTATAAAGATTCATTCATCCTCGTTCATTTTCTGACCCGCTTAATTCTAACTAGGGTCGCGGGGAGACTGGCACCCATCTCAGTTGACTCTGTGCGAGGGTAGAGTACACCCTGGACAGCTCGCCAGGCCATCACAAGGCTCACTATTAAGATGTTGGACTATGACTGGTGGTTAGAATGGAAATCAAAATGTTTTGCACTCATGTTTATTCCAGAAATAATTTAAATGTCTTGTTTTTGTGTGTAACTTACATAATTAAATGTGTTTCCCAAACTGAACATAGCCACCCCCACCCCCACCCTGTGGTATTTGGCTAATGCTGATACATATACAACTTACAAACAACAGCCTAGTAATATGATACCACCACATATTTACTCGGTTTCGTTTTCTTTGAAATTGGGTTTTATGTTCTCTTTTAAAAGGCAGGTAGTAAAACTTGGATAAGACTTGGGTGAATATGGTGCTGAAGGATTTGCAGTGTTTTCACTACTGGCCTTTCTGTTAGCTTGGTCTGGGCTACATGCTTGCATGAATAAAGTTGCTCATGGGGTACAACAGCACTAATGAGAATGCCAAGGCTGACATATGGTCCTCAGTTAACATGAATGGCTGCCTTAGAGTGATTTGCCAATACATAATATCAGAAGCAATGATGGCAGGTTATAGTTGAAGTCAATAGGTTTAACCAGCCCCACACTGACCGACAGACTGTATAATAGTAGTGAGGCAGATTAAGTCAATATACATAAGAATCTTTCACTGTATCATACAAGCTGTTACACAGTGATGTCCAGGACCTTTTTAAGAAAAGCTTGTTAGCCAAATCCAAGAATCCAAGATGGCCACCGTTTTTAAAAATGGCCGTCTCGTCAAGTTTTTAGTAGGCTGTTTTCAGTGCGGAATTTAAATGAATGGGTGTATATTAATGGCACAGACTTTGAAATGTATGTTTTCTGACATGACAAACTCAATGGCGCAAACCTAAAGTCAATACAGCCGTCAGTTTTGGCGATAAAAGAAAAAAAAAAATAACTCATGATGACAGTTTTCGGGCACCTGTTTACTCACAGATTTTGGATAAAGCTGAAGCCCATCTCCTCAAGTGGTTGATATTTTTATAAAAGAGAATGATGTCAGAGCAAAGTGCTACGCTTGGTGCGGAGTCTCTTTCTCAGCAGAAACCTAAAGAATGATTGGAATAATAATGACGCAGATATGCTCAGCCAAGGTTAGTACATATTACTATCGATTGCACCATGAAATTTCATGAATTGCCAAACATGAACGTCATGATATGCATGGCCAGTGTAAAGTTATGTTCCTGGACGTTGCATGGAATTAACTCTGAATGAGTGTTTTTGCAATAAAATTGGTCTCATCTTTAAAATTTTCCACAGTCTACAATTTTTAAGTGTAGAACTGGATTTCTCCTATTCAAAAACATATATTTCGATGTAAAAATCTTTGGAATAGAATTATTCTTTCATAATCCAGCCCAAACTTAGTATAAAACCAGTTCGAGTGGCGGCCATCTTGAAAAATGGTGGCCATTTTGTTTATATTGGCGGCTAACCTGCTTTTCTTGTTGGAGAGAGTAGCTTCTAAGGCACCAGTGTGCCAAATTTGGTTCTTATATGACAAAGTGAAAGTTTGTTTTCAGCAATCTGCTTCACTATATGGCTGAGGGGAATATCACACTAAACATATTTTATTAAAATGTTGTTCAATACAGTTCCAATCTGAACACTTCTTGTTTTACATGACAATTTCATCCAAATGTGTTGATTATATATCAGAAGTTTTGGCTCAGTGGTTAAGGCCCTGGGTCATTGATCATAAGGTTGCCTAATTGTATAAATGTGGGGGAAATGTGCTCTGGATAAGGACATCTGCCAAAAAGACAAATGTAAATGATAGCCTGGTGTAATCCACAAAAATAAATTCATCAACCATTCAAAGTTTCTGCTGGACTGAATTATCAAACATCAGTATGCTAACAATAGCAACTGGGGACAAATTCGGCTCCGTTTGTTGCAATATTTTGAAATCGGAATGCTTTGAACATTTCGGTGTTTCACAAAGCCTCACTTTACCTGCCCCAAGATGTGGGGCTTAAGAGCCTAAACACCCTAAACTATCTACAACACCAGCCAATATCCAAAATAAAAGATATTCTTTCGTAACTCGTCCTGAGTAATTTGCTGCAGGGCCATGAAGCCCTACAATGAGATGAAACAAGACAAGGCAGGTCAAAAATAAATAAATGCAAACCCTGCTGATGCTATTTTGCCTTTACTTATACACTTCCCATGACGCCCAAATTACATTGGCTAACCAATCAGAAAAGTTTCCTCATTTGCAGGCGCCTGCATTATAATCAAGCACAGCTGATCCCAATCTTCTTTTGCTTTAAACAATCCTCCAGGGGGGTAGAGAGGGTTGCTGCCCAATTTTGGTGGCTTTTCTTTTTTTAAATATGTTCACTTTGGTGAGCTGATGGTCTGGCTTTTACCATCATTTATTTTACACTTGATTCATTTAATAAAATTTGGGTTTAAAGAACTTCCTACGTTGAAATTTCTAGTACAGTAGTATATCCCTTATACCTGTGGTTTGTCATTTGGGGGCATAATGGGGATTTTCTTAGCATGAATTGCTCTGACCAAGCATTACCTCACAATCGAATGATTGTGGTAGAAAATATGGGAATATTTTGCCAGTTTTATTTCAAAGTGCAATAAGAATTTAGGTCAAAAGTTTCAAAAAATCATTTCCCTATATGAAAATTAAAGAAATAAAAGACGATGCTGTATGAAGCAAAACATCAAACCATATTTGGTATCCCTGTTCTAGGTAGTGAACTAAATCTTGTAATGAGGATTTTGTGTAAATGCAAAAATGTCATGCTTTCCTACACTGGCATCTTAAAGTTGCATGTCAGAGTTGTCATTTTTTTAATTAATAAATTTATTTTTTTTAATAAACAGTTAATAGAATAATTAATATTCTGACTAATTTATTAAATGAGCACTTTTATATGGTTGCACATACAACTTGAGACATCATGGAAATATGTGCATGTGCACACCATGTGCTTTATTCCTGCTTTAAACTTTTTCAAACCCTCATTTGTGCTCTCCTTTAAGCATGCCCATGGTTTAGTTTAATGTTAATGAATAAGTGTGTGATGTAGGCTTCTGCATTGGGTGTAGTTCATAGGTCACCAAAGACAGTGATTGTTTAATTAAGGTATACTTTATTACGATGTATTCTAGATGCACACACACAGAGAGAGATACTGCCAGGCAGTAAGAAACTGTGAATGATTCATGCACATCTATTGTCTGGTCATTATTTTTAGAAGAATGTGAAAATTAGCTGATGCTAGCACAGTTTAAAGTCCCAGAGACAGTATGCAAAATATATAATTATTTTTATCTTATTTTCTCAACTATACTATTGATTAAAATGTAACCTTGATTTTAGGTGACCATTAAAATCTCAGTGCATTCAGTCCTTACAATCTTAACCTGATCGCCCTGAACATCACCACTGCATTACTTACACACACATGCACACCACGTGATATGCCTCATAAGACCAAGTCATTTTTAGGGAGGTCAGGTGGAAAGGCTGTAAACTCCATTGGGTGTGTTGGAGTGACTGAGTGGGGTTAGATAAATGACCCAGGCCTGGAGTGGTGCTTTGGGACACAGCCTGAGTGTACCCCCCTGCTTCTGCCCTGCTAAGTGGGGCATTACTGGGCTGCCAGGGGCAGCAGCATATGCCACCAAATCCCCAGTGAAGTCTAGCGCCAAGTAAACAGAGACCTAGCTAATGGAAGCCTGCCTGCTTGTGACCTTCAACTGTTTCCACTGCTTCCTTCTTTCTTCCTCCATTATCTCTCCATCTCTGTACTACTCACCGCTGGTCTCGCTTCCTTTCCAGCCCTCTCAAACATGTTAATATTCCTGTTAATACTACCCTGTAGTGCTGCGACTGATATGCACCCTCAGAGACATGAAAGTGCATTCTGTACCTGGAAGGAACTTCAAGACTTCCACCCATTCCTATTGTAATTATTTTCCACGTGTACACTGCAACCTTACTTTGAAAATTCGGTTCATCAACTAATATCGCTATGTTGTATGCGGTATGGTGGCATAGTTGTTAGCACGTCTGCATCACACCCAGGAGGTCCTGCGTTTGAGTCCTGGGATTGGCGTGTAGAGTCTGCAAGTTCTCCTGGTACTTGCGTGGGTTTGCTCCGGGTGCTCTGGTTTCCTCCCACAGTCCAAAGACATGCACTTTTGGCTACTTGGCTGTTCCGAATTGCCCCAGGTGTGTGTTTGTGTGTGTTGGTTCTGCAATAGACTGGTGAATAAATAGAAGTTACTTACTATTAGCAACCACAACACTTCTTGCTTTGTGTAACATGTGTTGTAATTGGCCCATGCTTGGTTAGTTTAGTTCAATACTTTATTATTTCAATAATTAAGCAATTTAATAGACTTGCATGTATTCCATGTTTTTATTTATTTATATATTTGTTTATAGGCAATTGCACCATGACGGACATTACATTTGTAAGGTGTCTGGGCTGTTTCAACTAGTCTTGCACTAAAGGTTGAAGCCATAAGTCCCTAAGCTTGTATATGGGCATAGTTAGGGTCTTACTACATACTACATCGAACTTTATTTCAAAATTCTCTGAAAACTAACATCAATACATGATTGTAAACTCGAGGAATACAGAGAGAGTAGACCTGCTAATGTACTGACTACAGTAGAGAACAAGAAGTGAAGCACTTAGCAACACTGGCTTCAGGTTTGTGAAAAATTCTATATGACTGATGTTACGTCTGATTCATTAACATGACTTATAGATAAAGACATTTAAAAAAAATAGCAACTTTAGGGATTTGTTTTGCAAAAGTTTAAATTATCAAATTGTTGAAGGTTTCATATCAAGTTACACCCTACCGTGCATTCCTGGGTTTAAAACATTTTAGGAAATCTGAGAACTGTTTCTTCTAATCCCTCTACATGCCCAACCTTTCTAGAGGCGAGAACATGCATCAAACCCAAAAATCAATCCTAAAAATCACACAAACTACAAAACATCACTGACGTCCATGGACTATGGATAGGCATCTGCAGTGAGTCAGTGCATGTAGATGTCTAGAGCAGTTCATCTATTCTGGGCATAGAAAATCTTGTGTTTGTCTTATGCATAAACTTCTCGGAATCTATTAACTGAAAATAATTTTTGCCTGGTCTTGTCTCTTTTCATGGAATTGCCCTTACATCATGTTGATCACTCCTGATCAGCATGACATAGATGTCAAATTTGGCCTTTGTTGTATTTATTTTTCCATAAAACATAGTGAGAGGCCTTTTGCCCTTCATTTCAAAGCTAGGAATGAAACCAGTCAAAACATGTGTCCCCCCATGGTGCTAACAATCCTTCACTCCCAAATTGCAACCTTTTTCACTTGAACGGCTGCATTCAGAGCAGATAAAACTGTCATTACTGAAACCATTGTCCACTGTAGAGCTCTTCAATGGTGCTACACAATCATTCCGGCACATTTATCTCCCAGTTACATGTCTATAATTAGCCTTTCCCTTGTTCTGAAGCAGGCATATGTTACAGAATTGACAAAAAGATTGGTTTGTGAAAAAATTCTGAAACCCTTTCCCTCTTCCCCTCTGGTGGTGTCGTCCTGGCAGATAAGAGGGACAAGAACAGGAACAACAGTAATTGGTGTCAAAGCTTTGCTGAAGGGTGTGATGGGTTTGTGTGATAGTTGTTGGGAAAAGGGGAGGAAGGGGGAGTAATAAAAGACTTTACTTTTCATGCAGCTGGTATCTGTGTGAGGAGAGGGACCTGTTTAGAGATTTCTTTAATTTCCAGGAGGAAATATATATGAGAAAGATGATCCTAGCTTGACGTGAGTTCAGTATCATGTTAAATGTCATTTTAGCCATTTTATCAGTCTGCACTCACTGCACTGTCTTGTCATTAGTTTTGGGAGCGAATATTAACACTAGTTAATCTTGCTTCTAAAACCTCAGTCTTACAATCATATCACTGGAGATAACTGTATTATCCTGTAAATGTTCCATTCATGTGGTGTTTACCATGCCCACCTCCGAATTGCTCGTAGATGTGAGTGTGGAGGATTGTGTATGTGTTTAGTTTGTGATGGGCAGGTGAGCTGGTTTGAGCGTCCCCTGTCTTTGCTGGGCTCCAGCCTCCCTGTGACCCTAGTAGGATTACACAATTTGGCAAATTAATTAGTTAATGTTCTGTGCACTTCTTTGGGAATACGTGAGAGCCAGGATTGAGAACTTGGAGGGCGTGGCTCCCATCCACAGAAAGTGTGGTCGTGTTGAAAATCACAGTGGATCAAGCGTTAGATGAATGCATCCATAAAGGCGTCTGTGAGGCAAACATGGGTTAACCAGAGTGTACTACAGGTTTCAGTGGTGGTACATGAAATAGCATTTGCCTCATAGGCATCGCTGTTACTGCTAGTAGCCATAACTGCTGAGACATGTGTATATCAGATTTTCCCATGTTACAGGCATATTTCCCTAATCCATATTTTATTTTTTTTCAAAGATCACTCCCAGAAATCCACCGGACTGATCATGGAATGGCCACAATAGTCTCAGCCATGTTTAGCGCCTGTCTGTGTGACCTTGGCCCAACAAGTTAGTCATGATGTTCAAAAAACACTTAGGGTGCTCCTGGACCGGAGTTTGAATACCTGTTTTCTAACAAGCCAGCACATTAAAATAACAGAGCCAGCAACACATTGATTTATTCAGCTTCAATAAACATCATGGTGAGGGTTGCATCTGAAATGAAGCCGTATACTGGCCAATAACACTGGCTGTGAAAAGTGAACATATGGATGGGACTAAAGTCCATCATGGGCCAACAGACATGAATACATTCACACCAATGTCCAATTAGGAGACTACTACAGTGGTATTGGAAGTTGGGGGGAAACGAAAGAACCAGAGCACACCCATACAGACACCTTGTCTGGAAGGACATGCAAAACATTAAGGAGCTCAGAATTGAGAATATCAGCAAAAATGTGTTTGTATAATTTGGTTAGCTTATGTGACTAGCCCTGACAGCTGATTTATATTTATTAAGAAACCTTTTTTAAACTGCCTGCCTGGAACAGTTTGAACCGCAATTCTGTAGACTTATGAATTCCCAGTCAAGTGTGATCAATCCTTTAATTGTTTGCTAGGTTCTGTTGCAGACTACTGAACCATTTAATAAACAATACATGGCTTAAATGTAATGACTGGTGGAAATGAAAGTGATGATGTTTATGGAGGAACCTTGTGACATCATTCAAGTTTTGAAAAGGACGAGTTTGGCTCACCCACTGGGTGAGTCTCTACTGCCAAGTCTCATGTTCAGTCTGATTTTGAGTTTCTTCTGATGCAGCCATTAGTTACTATGATTTAGTTCATACTGTTGCTGATGCGCAGCACGGTGGCGTAGTGGTTAGCACGTCCGCCTCACAGCAAGAAGGTCCTGGGTTCGATTCCCAGCTCGGGCGTT
>JAQMYF010000014.1:16658301-16677744 GCA_030014195.1 Neosilurus mollespiculum | reverse complement strand
CTGAAAAACTTTTCCAATCAACCCCAGTTCTTCTGAGTAGTAGCTTCATGCTGTGCATACATAGTTTTAGCCTCATCTGATTGGCTGAAATCATTGAATTGAAGATTGTAATACCTAAAACTTTTAATAGTTGGTGATGTTTTGGTTAATTAGACTTTTCTGAGTAAAATTTTAATTCATTCGCTGTTTCAGACATCAAATGCCCATGAATTGAAATTCAGTTTAACCGTCACAATGTTTTTTGGATGCACCATTGCTAGCCTAGCTAGCTGTGTTCTCAGTGTAAATTGTAAAAAGTAATTTTTGCTACATCACAATGTTAGTCCAGTCTCATTAAAAGTTTACTATATATTATTTGTATTTTGTGTTTATTGCTTCGCTGTATATACACTATTGTGTATGTATTGTATAAGCCAGGGTTAATGACTTTGTTTGTGTGTCTCCTTGACAATGAGGCACTGCTCTTTATTGAATGTAACACATGTAATCCCCCAAGGCCTCCAAGGCAGCCTCGTTCCTTTAGAGGTCACTTAGAGACTCACATGAATTGGGAGCTTCCTAGTTTCATAGTGCTGTAATCACTGCTAGAATAAGGGACTGAGTCCCCAAGGGATGCACAGCCTACAGTGAACATGCCTTTGTTATTGGCGTCAGCGTTTTATAGAATATGATATGTGCTAGGCCGATTCCCCCAGCCACTTTTTTTATATCCCATTGTCCTTACAGACTGGTCTGATGTATGACCTAATTTTCATGTATTTTTTCCCCAATAAATCTGTGTATGTGTGTGTGTTTTGTTTTTAGGCACTTGTTCTAAAACTATAATCTGGCTCATATTTGCAGTTTCCTTCTTTTTATTTTGACTCCACTTGGATGATTGTGTATGCCAATAAATACTTGTGTTAGGAGGCTTTGATTAATTTTTGTGTTTATGTTCATATTTTAAGATTGTTAAAAAAAAAAATAAGAAAAAATATCACAGTGAGGCTTTTCAATTTTCTAAACATGAACATTATCTAAGAATGTGACAGACAGGCGCGGCGGTAGTGTTTTTCACGGCCTGCAAAATTATTCAGCTTGTCCAATCAGCTGAGCCGGGCTCTGGAGGGTTAGTGATTGGACTGGCAGGAAATCAGGCTCTTAAGACATAACATATCGACTAGGCCATCCATCATCTCTTAGCATGCGCTGAGGCACGGCAGTGAGAGGCTGTGATTTTCCCCCCTCCACTGTGCCTCAAAGCCCAGGGCCTTAGTCAGTGCTGGAGTCGAGACAGGCAGCCTGCTTTTTTTTTTTTTTTTTTTTTTTTCTTTTCATGCAGGGCACCAAAAGAGTATCAGAGATTAGATTTTGTGGAAATATAAATATGAAAATAGGCATTATATTTAAATGGATTACCAAACATTAAACAGGATTTAACACTTTTATGCATTATATGGTACATTTCAAAGCCACACCGAGTTTAAATTCAATATTTTGCAGTTGTTGATTTTCCCAGAAGGAACGTGCACAAACAGATCCTGCCTCATTACCTTCAAACCAGGTAAGAAGGTACATGTTTGTCTGAAGGGCTGAGAGCCACAGTAGTCTAACCTCAAAAAAAAATGGTAAATGAGATGAGGTCCCTGGTTCGTTTTCATTTGCTTTTAAATGATAAAAAAAGGAGTTCCCTTCAGCTTCATTATGACCATGAGTCATATTGTGAGCATTTATCCCTTTTTAATTGCAAAAACTGATGTGATTTTTCTTAAAAATAGCTTTCTGTTGGTTAGACCAGTCAGATTTTCGGCCCTACATTTATAGGTGCCCATTTACTAGTGAAAAGCCTGTGTATTTTATCTTCCATTAACATTGTATTTATGCTGAATATAAAAGGATCCCATCAAGTCCCAGCAAGGCCACCATAACTCACATCTGTTTAACCTCTTGTTTTGGTTCTTTGTCTGTTTATAATTACAATAACAAGATTGCATACCCAGAGGAACGATCCTGTGCATGCACAAGGCAGGGGTCATTGATACAGGAGTAAGCAAATGGTTTCAGAAAGACATTGTGGCTGATTCTATTCTATTTCCAAGAGATAACACTGTATTTTATGTTTATTTAATATATCTGGGAAGTGAATGGGTCCCTTTGAAGTATGTATTTGTGTGTATTTATATTTCTGGGATGGTTTTTGCTCTTTGTATTGATACTTGTATTGATGTAATATAGTACAATGACTTAAATGAAATCATGCTGCATAACAGGATAAATAGGACACTGTAATCTAGGGCACAATCTGGTCAATACATACTACTGACACACATTTACCAGAGCTGCACACAGTTTTAACTTAAGTAAGGACAGGGTTAACTGTGTGAGTTTGGGACCCTTGTGTTTGCACAGGGTGTGAGTGTTTTTAGACTGTAAAACTGTGCGTATGTGTGTGTGTGTGTGTGTGTGTGTGTGTGTGTTTGTGTGTGTGTGAGAGAGAGAGAGAGAGAGAGAGAGAGAAAGAGAGGGAGTTGCCTTGTCACTTAGTGTCACTTCCTGTTTTCAGGTGCTTTCTTACCAGGGGTCCCTGTTCAGCCAGTGCTTATCAAATACCCCAACAACCTGGTAAGTTCCATTGTTAACTGCTTTACTGATTCTAATTAAGACAAGCAGATTCCAAACTACAACCATCTCCTCATATTTGAAAGATAGAACGAAAGAAAGGAAAGTTATAAAGAAGTGTATTGGTCTGAATCACATACCTATTTTTAAGAGGCGTCCACACAGGAAGTGATAAGCGAGCATGTAAAGTCAACGAAAGAATGCAAAATAAGCAATGAGAAGCCACATTTTGTTAAGCGACCTGCACTAGACTGGTATGGAGTTCAACTGAGCTGAGTTTACTTACTGCAGAAGTTGCATTCCACAGGGGTTGATAACAAATCATTAATTCGTTACCTAGCCCACAAGGCATGTGAGAGTGCCGGTGTGGTGCTCAGTGCGATGTTTTTTGAAAGAGACTGCTGCAAAGAAGTGGAAACCTTTCCAAATCTTCAGTCAAGTTGTATTTTCCAGGTGTTTCATTTAAAAGACAAATTTAGTGGATGATATAGAGCAAAAATCAATCCTTCAGTAGTTTCATAAAGTGTGTTGTTTATATGGGCTTACATTGTTAATTTAAAAACAATTATAGTTAGTGCTGCTCTTAAAGAAATCAGGTACTTTTCTGGATGATGCCTTAAAATAAAAATAACCAGATTAATTCACAGTCATCATTAGACTACCCTGTATATAATATAATATAATGTAATACAGTACAGTACTATACTATATAATACAGTATAATACAGGGGGGTTCAAGCCCCAATTTCACTGCCGTCTCCCCTGAGGCATGTAAAAGAACCATTGCTGTCATTCGTAAGGAGTAGGCCATTTTGTTGCCGTCAGCATGTTTCTGCTTTGCAATGGCCTGGCGAGCTGTCCAGGGTATATTCTTCCCTCGCCCAGAGTTGGCTGAGATGGGCACCAGCCTCCCCGCGACCCTGATTAGGATTAAGCGGTTCAGAAAATGAATGAATTAATGAATAATATAAAGTCATTTAGTATTATATAATTCAATTTTATGTGGGGCTGCATTGTGGTGTAGTGGTTAGCACTACAAGACAAGCAAGAAGGTCCTGGGTTCGAGCCCTGTGCCCAGTAAGGGTGTTTCTATGTGGAGTTTGCATATTTTCCCCATGCTTGCATTCGGTTTATTTCAGGTGCTCCGCTTTCCCACAGTTCAACGACATGCACATTAGGCTAATTGGCTGTTCTCGATCCTTAATTCTCTATTGGTTGTGTCTGTGTTGGTCCTGCT
The DNA here is from genome assembly GCA_030014195.1 of Neosilurus mollespiculum. NCBI lineage: Eukaryota > Metazoa > Chordata > Actinopteri > Siluriformes > Plotosidae > Neosilurus > Neosilurus mollespiculum. The sequence goes on along the minus strand of JAQMYF010000014.1, from coordinate 16,673,909 downwards.
ATAGCCTGCCGTGCTGTTCAGGGTGTACCCTGTTTCCCACCAGAGCCGGCTGGGATGGGCTCCAGCCTCCCCATGACCCTAATACAGAATAAAGTGGTTTGTAAAATGAAATGAAATTACAAATCCCATGTAATTATTATGTGTTATTACAATTTCACTTAATATGGGTGCATGAACTTGCATTTAGAAATTAAAGACACCGATTTCTACACTGAAAATTTCATCTAGGTGCAAAAAGAATAGGAAAAATGTACTTACATCCTTGTTTACAATGCTTCTTTTATAAATACATTTTTGCATGTGCATTGTCTGAGAATATAGTGACCGAGAAGATCAAAATTCACAATTCAACACATTATATCTCCACAGTTTGGAATTTTGTCCTCTGTGTAATAGTTGGGTTAACATGTAAAAACGTTTACATCCTAGACTTCTTTGTTCTGTTTTTCAGGACACAGTAACATGGACATGGCAAGGCCCTGCATTGTAAGTGCTGAAGATTCAGTTACAGGGTCACTAAACTTAAATGGTTCGGATGTTTATCTTTATATCATCCAACCCACTGCTCAGCAATAGACATAACATATTCTCCCAGTGTTGAGTAGGACAGAAACAGTCCTACCCAAACTGACAACATTTCAGTCAGTGCTGTGTTTATGCTGAATGTACAGTATGGTTTTATTTCCTTTTTTAAGAAATCCAGTAATCGTTGCTGCTTTCTGTTTCAGCCGGACCCTGGTTCTCCTCACCCTCTGTCAGCTCCATACAACAGTGCAAATTGAGGTTAGTCTACTTCTCAGTTCTCTTAAAGACATCAGAACACATAAAGTCTACTGAAAATTAGAGCTGTGTATAGCTAAATATTTCTTTAAAAATAACTAAAAATAAGTCTTGAATTTTAAAAACGCATGAAGCTTCATGTGAATGTTGACAGTTTAAAATAAAACTGAAATAAACTCTCTCTCTCTCTCTCTCTCTCTCTCTCTCTCTCTCTCTCTCTCTCTCTCTCTCTCTCTCTCAGTTTCTTCCTCCATATATTCCCAATGAAGAAGAGAAAAAGGACCCTATAAAATTTGCACAGGCTGTGAGAAGCCAAATGGCAGAGTAAGGAACAAAATAAAGTACAAGTTTGCAATGGGGGTCTGTGTTTCACTGTTGGGGTCCCCATTTGAGTAAAATAGTACTGATAAGCTTGTATGGTTTGACAGAGCTCTGGGCGTGCCCGTAACAGATCACACTTTTGAAGATTGTCGGCTGATGATCTCGGCAGGGCAGCTGACTCTGCCCATGGAGGCAGGGCTAGTGGAGTTCACCAAGATCAGCAGAAAGCTTAAGTATAGCACATTCACTGAGACTTGAAATTCACTGAGACGTCACTGCTTTACCACTGCTGTACCATTTAATATTGAATCTATGGTGTATGGGCGCATCATAAAGCATAATTATGACTTGGGTTCATATAAAAGTGATTGATATTTAAAGCGAATACATCATGTTGTTGTTTGTTGCTTGTTCTTATTATTCTTATATCTTATTTTTAGTTATAATCTGGAGTTTAAAAGTAAACACATTTTGTTTCCTCAGTCTGAAATGGAACAACATGCAAAAAGAGCTGGAGAATTTTGCTGCCATTGCCCACTCGTGCAAAGGAGGTCGAATCAGGATCGTGGAGTTTGCTAGCTTTCTCAAGCTGCCCGTCAGCCCTGTGCTTCAAGAGCTTTTTGCTCTTTTTGACAGGGTGTGTGTTTCTGTGTGTTTATTTACTTTATTGAATACAACCGTCCAGTTATATTTTATCCTGAAACACTGAATACTTATACGGAAGCCTGATAGAAATGCTAAAGTGCGACATGTTCCTATAAATATTTAAAGGTACATTTTGGAGGATCTATTAGCAAAACTGTATGATCTAATAAATACATAAGTTTTTATGAGTCTATAATCATTATAAACATCGCTGTGTTATCGGAGCCTCAGAATAAGCTGTTTATATCTACATGTAAAGTCCCTTCTCAAGGAGGCACCGTCATTATTCTAGTGTAGCCAGAACCACCTCTTTAAATCAGTTGATCACTTTCAACATTCTGGTGTAGCTCCTGCTTGGTTGGAATGAAAGTCTGCACTCACACCACCCCTTTGTCGCTAAGGTTGAACAGCCCTGGCGTACAGGCTTTGAAGGGGAGATGTCAAAATTGAAGTTTCAGTTGGCTGCATTCTGGACCCTTACCACTAGATGCCACTAGATACCATAACATCTTACACACTGTACCTTTAGGTAGGTTTAATAAACCCTCTACCATGTTAACCTGCAGGACGGGGATGGCACCATTGATTTCAGAGAGTACGTCATTGGTATGACAGTGCTGTGTCGACCAGCGAACACAGAAGAAGTCATCCAGACAGCGTTCAAGGTACATGTTCCCTCCATAGCATGTAGTTGATCTATTTATGAACTAAACTAAAATCTGATTTGACCCATGTTTGATGCCATTATGTTTTAATATATCTTTCATTTTTTGTAGTAAAAAATACAAAGGTTAATGGTTTTAGCTATGGGGTGGTAAAGATGCTGGAATGCTAAAATATGACGTACAGCAGTACAGCAATTCTGTGATTTCTGCCTTTAGCTTTTTGATGTAGATGAGGACAACAACATCACTCGAGACGAGTTTGCTAGCCTGCTGCGCTCCACGCTCGGTGTCTGCGATCTCGACGTCACTAATCTCTTCAATGAGATTGATATCGATGGATCAGGACATATCACATATGGTGAGTACATAGTGCAACATTTTTTACTCCCTCTAGGCTTTTTTTTTTTTTTTTTTTAATTTTGTATTTCCCTCAGTGTAAAATTAAGATATAGTGGTTAGTATGGCGGCGTAGTAGTTAGCATGATGAATGAGATTACATCTAATCTACATAGAAATGTCCAGGGTCTACCCCACCTTCGCTGAGAGTGACCCTAATATGATTGTGAACCCTGGCTGACCCTAATATGATTAAGTGGTTCAGTCCTATAGGCATAACATATTTAACCTTCAATAAAGTACTTTTTTTGAGTCTGGCCAAGACTGAGCAGTCACCACAAACTTTTAGCTTCTTTTATTTAACTTCTGCTTTGTATCATGTTGTATGTTCTGTTGTAATAATAATCATTAAACCATTATAAACATAAGAAACTCCTGAAAAGCAATGTTAGTGTAGCTAGAGTATATAGTATGCATGTTTAAAATGATAAAACTAAAAGATTTGTTATTTCCTGACATCTTTGTTTTGTTTTTTTTTTGTTTTGTTTTTTTTTTTTTTTGTTTATTAGATGAGTTTCTTTCCTTTGCTTACACCCATCCTGAGTATGCTAAACTCTTCACAACGTACATTGAGCTCCAGCGCTACCAGTGCCTCCAGGGAGAAGGAGAAACCTTGCAGCTCACTTCCTCCTCTGTAATTCCTCCCAGTGAGCAACAGGAAGAGTGTAACTCAGACAAGAAAGATGACTAAGCGCCTTAATAGTAAAGCAATATCGATTATACTGTGAGGTTTCTGGAAAAACATATTTCTGCTAGAAAGCATTGGCTGTTTCCCCCTAATTTGAACCAAAGCTGCTGTTCTCATTGAAACAGCATCCAGAGCAAAAATACAATGGATCAAGAAATATATGCACATTATTACATGATGTCACAACTCACTTATCCTTTATAAAATGCATGCAAAAATTGGTGTGTTATTGCAACATACTACTGTGATAGAACACTGCAATGTTTTGTCACCCAGAGCACAATTTTCTTATTATAATATATAAAGAAAACATAAATTATACAAAGTTTACTACTTAAAAATGTCTTGTGTACACTTAATTGTCACACACTCAACCTATCTCAGCTGACACTGGGCGAAGGTGGGGAACACCCTGAACAGCTAACCAGACCATCGCAGGGCAACACCCTCACAACCATTCAGACTTACTCTCACACAATTTCATGCAATTTGAAACAGCCAATTAACCTAATGTGCATGACTTTGGACCGTGAGAGGAAACCGGAGTACCCGGAGGAAACCCAAACGAGCACCGGAGAACATGCAAACTCCACACAGAAACGCTCGAGCCTGACTCAAATCCGGCAGATATGTTAAGCACTCTGCCACTGTGCCACCCACTGAAAAGCCAGTTAACACATAATTATTATTAAACTGTACAGTCAAGTGCAAACTGCATCAAATGACATGAAGACATTTTATCCACAGAAACAATAAATTTAGAGACAGGTTTACATCACAAGTTTGCACAAGCACATCCCTTATTTGGCATGAAAAAAAAATCTGGATTTACTACTGATGTACCATGAACAGATAGAGATGGAAAGGTATGGACAATTCTTCATGCAGTGGACCTCACTGCATATGTGATAAAATATTATGAAATTATGTGATTTAAAAAGTGTGCAGTACTCTTTTTTCATTACTTAGGGGGTGATCACACTAGAGGTGATAAATAAAAAAATAAATATATATTTTATTTGTTTGTTTGTTTGTTTGTTTGTTTGTTTGTTTATTTATTAATTTTAGGCTTTTTTTTTTTTTTTTTTTTTTTTGGCGAATTCCCATCAAGATGTTTTGCAAGCAGATATTCTGCTTAAATACATATATCATGCAACAATTATGCAACAGATTTGTGAGTAATTTGTGATTGGCTTGTGAATGTTTGGCGAAAATAATATGAATCAGTGAGTCGTGTTTTCTTTGATTTTTGTTCTCAAACCAATCGCTTTTCATTAGCTCATTAGCACAAAACACAGAATATGGCGGATGCCAGCAAGTCTGAAATTTTCCACGTGGAAGTCTCCAACTTGTTGCTTTTCCTTACGAATAAAATACGAATAATTTGCAAACAAAATGACAACTCTGTGACCTTCTCACGATGCGTGCGGACTGTTTGAGAAGACTTTGAGACTACTCCGGATCAGAGCCTCATTTTCCAACATTCGCATGAATTTCAAACGTTTTACATTTTTTGCCATTCATGTCAGTTGCTTTTCTATTGCACCTCTATTGTGATCACCGACTTAACATGCCAAAAAGCATATCTTAAATTTGAGCTTCACATCGAAATGTCAGTCAACGAGAGTGACAATGTGAGTGAGTGCAAGCAGACATATAGTGAGCACAGTAGATTTTTTTTTATTTTTTTTTCAGGTGATTCATATTTTCACTTCTAAATATCGTTCGCTTTGTTAGACTCCCATTTGCATTCAGGAATAAGGAACAGAAACGTGCGTGCTATAAAAGGAAGGGAATCTTTTCCCCTCGTGAATTTATTTGGAATGCCAGAGAAAGACTTGACCAGAATATAACGATTGCCAAGTCACTTTATTCTGGACCTGTTTGTGACCTATGCTAATATGTGCTGTTTTTGGTAGATTGTGTTGGTCATCATGAATAAAATGGACTGTGTGTTGCACAGTTAAAAAAAAAAAAAAAAAAAAAAAAGGTCATTTTGATTAATATATATTGAATAAAGTAAAGCTACAATTACTTTACAGTTCATTTCTTAGTATATCTCAGAGGCAGAGTAGATAGCACTGTCACTTCACAGCGAGGAAGTCCACAGCATCAAACTCCACTGCAGACTGGGGCCTGGGCTTTCTATGTTGAGTTAGCATTCTCCTAGTCAGCATGACGTCACACTAACGTGACTAGCCTGGCAACTACCAGCACCATATTTGACTAGGTGAAAGAGATAGAGAGAGAGAGAGAGAGAGAGAGAGAGAGAATTTCACTTAACAGTTCTTGTTATCAGTTCCCAGCTATCCACAAGGAATTCAATTTCATTAGCCTCTGTTCTGCTAGATTATACCACTACACATCTGTAAAATGGTGAATACAGGCTTGCAATACAAAAAAACACTCTTTACCCTAGTCAAATATGGTGCCCAGTGTTGTGAGGTTAGTCACCTGACCAGAACCCGAATGTCTGACTTTGAGAATGTTCTCCATGTGCCTGTATTCATTTCCTTTGGTGCTCTGCTTTCCTCCTACAGTGCAAAGACATACAGATGATTTGATTTTTCATTTTGCTATACTGTATTAATCCCGCAAGGGAAATTATTGCCTCTGCATTTAACCCATCCAAAGTGAGCACAGACACACACACACACACACACACACACACACACACACACACTCGGAGCAGTGGGCTGCCACAGATACTGGGACGCCCGGAGAGCTGTTGGGGGTTCGGTGCCTTGCTCAAGGGCACTTCAGGCATGAAAGTTGAAGGAAGGTGCAGCTCACTCTCCCACCACCACACATTTTTCCTGCTGGTTCGGGAATCAAACCAGCAACCTTTCGGTCCCAAAGCTGCTTCTCTAACCATTAGGCTACGACTGCCCCCATTAGATCAACTGACTACTCTGATTGGCCCATTTGGTATATATACGTGAGTGTGAATGGTTGTTTGTGTTTGTGTTAACTCTAAGATAGACAGGCAACCTGTTCGGGGTGTACCCTGCCTCTCGACTGAAGTCAGCAGGGGTTTGCTCCAGCTTCCCTCATGACCTTGATAAATAAGCAGGATTGGTAATGTGTGATTGCAGAACAGCTGTAAAAAATAACCCAAGAAAACCATAACACTTAATAACTGCACAAATTTCCAATTAGATCCTAACCTATTACTAAATTATTCAGTGGTTTGAATGAATGAATAACTTGAGATATAAGTGCTCATTTTGATGGTTAAACTGCAGATACTTTTAAATATTCATTCATTCATTTTATAAGCTACTTAATCCTAATTAGGGTTACAGGGAGGTTCGCGCACATCTCAGCTGACTCTGGGCGAGGACGGGATACACCCTAAACAGCTCACCAGGCCATCGCAGGGCCATTCACACTCACACTCACACCTAGGGATGATTTGGAACAGCCAATTAGCCAATTTGACTGTGGGAGGAAACAGGAGTACCCAGATGAAACTCCCGCAAGCACGAGGAGAACATGCAAACTCCACACAGAAACGCCCCAAGCCTGGGAATTCAACACATACACATACACATACACATATATGAGATACTGAAAGTCTTTTTTTTAAAGGAACTAGCAGTTTTGAGCAGTGGTTTAAGCATGTACATCCCCTTCTGTTTAAACCCAACACACACACACACACACACACACACACACACGCCTCCCCAACTTGGCACCTTGCATTTTAAAGAAAGTTCACATTCTCTGTTCTTTCTTCATCTCATCCCAGTTGGTTCAAAACATTCCAGCTTGCAACAATTTTAATGGTGATATTTGTGTTTATACAAACTGTATAAAGAGTGTTTATATTGTAGAAGTAAAAACTGTTGTGTAAAAATACAATTAATTGCTGTTATTCTGCAGTCTTCCACCAGGGGACACTAGAGACCCAGTTTACACAGCTCTTGAGTGCCCAAAGCCCATGCACTGTTTGTCGTGTGTGTGTGTGTGTGTGTGTGTGTGTGTGTGTGTGTCTGTGTTTGAATTAAAACATAAATTAAAATTATACAAAAGTGCATTCTCATAGTTATTCATTCTCTGTTTTTTTCTGTAGGCTGGACCAAAATTTAGATAAAATAATTTTTTTTTTTTTTAATAAATAAAAATAAATAAATAAATTAGGGGCCCTGCGATGGCCTGGCGAGCTGTCCATGGGGTACTCTCCCCTCGCCCAGAGTCGGCTGAGATGGGCACCAGCCTCCCCGTGACCCTAATTAGGATTAAGCAATTCAGAAAATGAATGAATGAATGAATGATAAATAGAGGCAGTGGTGGCCCGGTGGTGGGGTGCTGGATTACTGATCCCAAGGTAAAATTATGTCAGAAACTCGAAACATTAAATTGCATAATAAAATTTCGATATTACCTTCAATATTACTCTTAATACACTGACAAGAAGGGCAGCCACATTTAGCCCAGGTATTTGAAGATAATGACAAAATCTTGAACAGTCGATTTGTTACCATGCCATGCAGCCTGGTAGAGAAAGATATTAATTGAGCACGTAATGCGTAGATAATAAATGATTTTCTCAAAATTAGTGTGTGTACTCAATTAATTTCCGGGGTCATTGATGATGATGGTAGTGTCCTACATAAGACTGGTGTTCTCTTTTTCTCTTTCTCTGGTAAGGCCCTGCTGGATGAATGATGGCACGCAGCTCACTTCATTAAAGCCCTGCTGTTCGGTACACTGTGCTCACCAGCTGTGATTTCCACCGTCAATTTGTTTTAACCTTTTCAGACAAAAAGAAAGCCATTTCATTTTAACCACAATTGATGAGATGGCATGGAATCAATTAAATAACACTGTTGCCTCTTTCTCTCCCTTCCTCTCTATATCTCAGTGCTTCTCCTCTATATTGCTGGATCCATTCTGCAGCAGCCTCGGGTCAAAGCTGCCTGGTCAAATCGTAGACAACCAATGTCACTAATTAGGTTTGATTTGCACTAACCAAATGAGGATTGGATAAAAGGGTCTAGGTGAGCTGGTGTCTGCCTACACATTTGAAGAAGAGACTGATCTGATGGTGTTCTAAAGAAAGGTCAACACCGACAAGATGAGCAGTTCATTGACAAGTTGCCAAATAGCTGCAAAATGCAGCAAGCTATTTGTACTCCATATACCATATAACATATAGGAGATGGCGCATCCATTGCCCTCATTTATTTGTATTTGGTCGTAAGTCCAACAATGTCATATCATTAATTACTATCCACTTCCAGTTAGATTCAAGTTTGAGGAATATATTTGAAAGAAATAATTGTTTTATCACTTACACTTGCCTTATCACCATGTCTTTGTTTTTGTTTTTTTTTTTTAAATTAACAAACAGAATGTAGCCTCTTCTTATAGAGAGCATAATCTTTCCTCCAGAAGTGTTTCCTGTGTTGGAAAGCTTTTACCTACAGCACTGACCTTGGAGACTCTTCTGAAAACTACAACTTAAACATCTTATCACATCATTGATTGATTAATTGATTGATTGATTGATTATTTATTTGTTTATTTATTATTTTATTCTTTTTAATTAATGATTTTTTTTTAAATTGGATCATCTCTAAAGAATTAAAAGAGATTCGATTTTAGCCAAATGCACTTTTGGATAGATGGGCAAATTTAATATTATATTCAATGAAAATACTCTATGGGTGGGAATCTCTCCTTTATGTGTGTAAATGAAATAAAGTGTACTGCTACATGATTTCCAGACCACTTAAGACCATGACTTGCATGTCATCTATGCAGTTACAATTTTTTTTTTTTTTTTGCGCAGAGCGAATGCAAAATTTGGCATTTCTTATATGCACCCCATTTATGGACATTCTGCCCTTTACTTATACAGGTTTTCACAAAGGGCTTCTGAGAGCTGTAGAAAATCAAGCACCACTGCTTGACACCACATTACCTTTTACGGCTGTTGCACAAGTGCAACTTATTGCACAGAGTCCACTGCAGTTTAAAAAAAGTATATTTTACATTCTGTTTTATACTCGAAATATGCAGAGATTCATCATCTCATGCACATGCACCATGCTAGCACATGGATATGTTTGAACTTGCCAAGTTCAAAGAAGACAGTCACGAGTATTCAGGTCTCGTCTAGATATACTGGGGCTAACCTACATGCAAAGGTCATCATCCACCTTCTCTGTAGATTCTCATTTTGCATTTATTTAAAAATCAGAATCTATTTTATGGTTTGAATAGATTTCGATGACATTCACATTTATGAATGGGAGAATCAAGCCCTATATAATAAAAGGAAGTCATGACAGTTTCTTTCATACCAAGCTGGCAGATCATGTCTTTACAGATCAAGACCAAGCTTTGTACAGTGTGGTTATTGTTATGCTGGGACAAGCTTTGGCTTCTTAATTGCAGTTAAAGGAATCTGTAATGCTTTAGCAAACAAGGATATTAAGGGCAATTGTGTGCCTCAGAAATGTTAAAACGACAACATGGTCTGTGAATTCTGGTTCTGTCTCTGAAAGATTTATGGAGCTGTAATGCTTCCCTCGATATGAATTTTATTTGAATACAATATCACCCTACCTGTAAGTCACTAAAGACCACCAGTATGTGTGAATTCAGGTTTAATATAAGTTTAACATCAGAACAATGTCTCTGCTTGGCTATTCACTGACAATGATTGATTGTTTCTTAATGTAAGCACAGCTTTATTTACATTTTTACATTTACATTTACCGCATTTGGCAGATGCTCTTATCCAGAGAGACTTACAGTTATCATTTTTATACAATTAAGGGGTAAGTGCCTTACGCAAGGGTCCAACAACGGTGATAGTGGGGATTAAACCACTGACCTTCGGATCAGTAACCCATCACCTTAACCACTAAGCCACCACAGCCCATTTATTTATTAGAGTGAACTTCTAAATGGGACATGAGTTCAATCTTGTTTTTTTTTTGTTTTTTGTTTTTTTTTACAGATAGTGTATGCCACTAATGCAGTCGAGAGCTGCCCTCTGTGACTCTGACACTGATGCCTTCTTGTTTCTTTTTCCCTTTGTTGTCTTGGATGTTGTCTGTGCATGCCGCTTCGAAGCTTTCTGCACCACAGTGAATGTTTGACCTCTAGGAGTTGCGCTCACTGGTAAAACCATCACAGTTTTGCTAAGACAGTGAGGCTTTGTTCACGGTATTGCTTAAGTTGGGCATCGTGTCTCTTCTTCTGTCCTCCTTATAAATTCCTGCCTTCCATCATATGACCGTAAAGTTCAGGATATGGTTGGACTTCATCTGTACTACATTTTCAGACCATCGCTGTTGATTTTTGATAACGGTGGCTTTTTTGGAAAAGCATCCGGCCTACGCAATGATGCTGAGATTTGTGCGATAAATGAATCACTAAAACCCACTTTAATGGAAAAGGTCTGGATTGCGTAACTGGCCGAGCTTTTTTTGAGAGATTTTGAGAAATACTGGGTAAACTTTTAATATTTGCATTTGTTCTGTATTATTTTGTATTGTAAAATAAAATTATGTATTTATAATTGGTTTCTTCCTTATTTTATATAATGAGTATGCTTAAAACGGAGCACTGATATCATGGGTTCTTAGTTCTAACTGTTCTAACTGTATAATAATGTGGATTATAACTGTATAATTTAGTCATGAGTGATTGCATTAAATAAAAGAGTGGTGGCATGGTGGCGTAGTGGTTAGTACATCCGCCTGACATCAAGAAAATCCTGGGTTCAAGTACCTGGCTTGATGAGGGTATTACTGTGAGGAGATTTCATGTTCTCCCCATGCTTGCGTGGCGTTGCTCCAGTTTCCACCCACAGTGCAAAAACATGCACGTTAGGCTGTCTGTTTTAAATTGCCCCTATATGTCTATGTGTAAGTGTGAGTGGTTGTGTGTGTACCCCATCTTTGCCCAGTGTAGGATTAAGCGGTTCAGCAAATTGTTGAGTGAGAGTAAGCAATTGCGTAACATACCATGCTTTAGTTCAGTCCTGTGAGCATCACTATACTATACAATATGGAATCTCAAAGCAAAGTATCCCCTTACTGTATGTTATATCCCTGTGGGTGGGTGTTTTCTGTACAGTATTGTATAGATGCCATACCCCAGCCACCCACAGCTTCCCAAAACTCTGTTTCTTGAGTAAACACAACTTGCAGCACTTTTACTTGTCTTTGATCTAAGGAGAAAAAAAAAATATCTTGGCCTTGAGCAGAAGGGACAAAAGCTATAACGGCACCTCCCGGAGGGTGAAACAAAAACACAGGACAGCCCTTCCTCAAAACCTCTGGATGACACCATGCTGATTCTTACAGTCCTTTTCTTCTTCGGAAAGAGTGAGGAAATATTTACACAACAGTCTCTGAATTAAAGGAACTCACACACACAGAAGAGAAGGTGTCATTGTTCGTACTTTTGGTTCTTGTGTTTGTCTCAGCATTTTTAGTGAGCTCCAGATAAGTATTTTGACTGATTACTTTTTTGTACAATTCTTCAATGCACTATCCATGAATTCATGACACAGCATGCCAGGGAATGAGAGAATAACTAATGATAAGGAGCCAAACAATAATAAAATGCTTAAGTAACAGCTCTGCACTGTTCTGTACTGATAACTGATAATGAGACATTTGTAGGAATATAAACATGCAAAAGGGATCCGACTCAAAACAAACACTAACCCTGCTCTTAAGCCTAATATTAACCTTTTGTTCCCACTGATACTAAGTCACACATGTGCATCTACAGTAAGTGATTCTCTATGTTACATACAAAGCAAATGTTACATTAGACATATCTAATGTTGTAGGGACAGTAAAGGCCAGTACAGACGTCTGGAGAAATCGGCTTTCCTGTTCCTCTACTACGGTCACCTGATTGAAAGGAAAGGTTCTTTTTACTTTGGTTGATACCATACAAATAATCACAGAACCCAACACAGGGTAAAACTTAACACTTAGCGTGCATGTTCCCCCTATAAATCAGTCATTTTTATTATTTTAGTTTTACAGAACCTAAACCAGGCTACATAAACCAGAGACAAACTATGCAACATATGAAATGCATGTTAACAAACATAGGCCAAGCTTTTGTAATCATCCATGTGTGTGTATGTACCTGTGTCCATACAATCGTGTCTGGATGTCAAGATGGGAGTCTACATAGCTGGAGCTGTCCAGGGTGTACTCTGCCCTCGCCCAGAGTCGGCTGAGATGGGCGCCAGCCTCCTCGTGACCCTAATTAGGATTAAGCGGTTCAGAAAATGAATGAATAATAATAATAATAATAATAATAATAATAATAATAATTTGTAATGATAATGATACTCATGGAGGGCGGCACAGTGGCTAGGATATCCACCTCACAGCAAGAAGGTCCTGAGTCCTAGCCTCAGTCATTTCTGTGTGCAGTTCTGCCCGTTTTTTTGTATGGGTTTTCTCAGGTTACTCCGGTTACCTCCCACAGTTCAAAGTCATGAGCATTAGGCTAACTGGGTAATCCAGTTTGCCCCTATGTGTGAATGGTTGTGTGTTTTGTTGCCCTGTGAGGGATTGGCAACCTGTTCGGGGGGTACTCCTCCTTCACCCAGAGTCGGCTGAGATAAGCTCCAGCCTCCCCGCGACCATCTCATTAAAGAAATGTAAGTCTTAATATTTTTAACACTGGAACATATAGGATTTTAAGACTTTAGCTAATACCAGATTAGCTAATTTCGGATTGTGTCATCAGTTTTATCTCAGAAGTAATTTGTATACATACTGTATGTAGTAGATATCCAATCAAGTGTTTGTATGATGGGTTGGGATTTTATGTGCAGGTTATGAATCCTGTTCTTCACCTTAAATTCAACCCGTGTTAGTATTATTTATCTACTTTGAGTTGTGCAGACTGTCCTAAATTTGCACAGGAAAATATTCCTGTTCCAAATAGCTCTTCGGCTCATTCTGAAAACTTGCGATTTTGATCGGAAAGCCCACTGGAAGTAATGTAATTTAGAGAGGTGGAAAAAACACAGGTCTGCTCTTTGCTTATAGCTTAATGATCAACCTTTCACCCAGAGCCCCAAGGCTCTCCAACAACCTGCCATGTACACTTTCCCTGAACCACTATCAAGCATTTTATTGATCACCTCCTAAAACTTCTCACAGACCTTCTTTTGCCTTTAGAATAGAATAGAATTCTGTGAATAAATATTTTATATAATTGAAATATATAATATGTATTTGTTATTTAAATATCCAAAGTGTCAGAAGGATGCTTGCTCGAATGTGCTGTTTGCCATCTTTGCCCCATGATAAACTTGATTTCAGGACAAATTTATATAAAAAGTAGGGTGATGTTTTGGTTGATCATAAGATCAAATGCAATTACATAACTAAACCAAATTTAAAACTCAATAATTTTTTACATTTTAATATGATCTCATGCTTGCAAGCAAGTGGAATAAAGATATCCAAATTCTCATACAAAGGTCAAAGGTTAACCTTTTTTCTTTCTTTCTTTCTTTCTTTTTGTTTTTTTTTTTTGTCTTTTTGCAGAGGGTTTGAAAAACTTATTAGCATCCACATACACAACCTACAGTATGTACCACACCCACTCCTAGCCCTTTCTAAATACCATGTTTCTGAGGTTGACATAAGAGGAATAAGTAAAACATAAACTGTTATATTTCTGTTTTCTAAGAAAAATGGTCATAATTTTTTATCATTACATCAACACAGATTTTATGGAAACAGAGCGCTCTCACAGCATTGATGATGGAGGAGGATCTATGTTTCGGGTATGCCGCAGTGCAAGGATTTTCAGTGCAAGTGGTTTGTTTACTCTTTGTTGGTGTCGCTGTCTCCCATCTATATGGCAACTTCCTGAAGTAGTATGAACAAATTTCTGTTTGTTTAGAGAGAAAAGGCCCTTAATGAGTGCATAAATCAGGCTGTGTAACCATGTTCCTTATATTATCTAATCTTAACCAGAGTATCAACGAAAAAAAAAACAAAAACAGGCCGGTAAAGGTTTCATAAAAGAAGCACTGGAAAGCTTTAAATGGACATTCATTGACTTTAATGGGATGAACTGATCACCCATATCTAATAGAAATCGTAGCCTTTGGCAAAAGCTGTGCAGGATTCGATTACACATGGAACACAATGCTTTTACGGCTTCTTAGAAAACGGGTAATTGAATCTATGAAGAAGACGAGAAGCGAAACATACAATTAAAGGGAAGATTATAACATTTTAAGAAGGACTTGTTTGTATCCATTTGCTTTTTTAAGTGAAAGTTTTAAGTTCTTTGGGTGAAAATAGAAGAACTGGCAACAAAGTTTAGTCCTATCTGAAGCCACATTCTTAAACAGGTTGATTTGTACATCTTTGTTCACTAATCTTTCCACAATTTTATCAAAAACTTGAAACGTTGGTACATTTCAGTGAATGTCTGAACATCTACGTAGGGTGAAAACAAACAAACAAATGAATAAATCACCTTGTTTGCCAACTTGACATGTATTGTAAGACATTTCAAGACTGGTCTGTTAGTTTGAGACATATATGTTGAAGTCTACTTAGGTACAAGCACATTGCATGAATTTTTTTTTTTTTTTAGAATTCTTAACAGCGCCTTACCACCTAAAAAGTCTCCAACAAAAACAATCTATATATATTAGAAGTGTAAGGTTTTCTACCTCTGGGCTAAAGTTATCCAAGTTTAAGAAGTGGCTGAAATTGGCCTCCAATGTTAAATAGGCACATATAGAGTAATACTGAAAGTAAACAAGTTGCCAATACTTTGGTGGCGTCTCCCAACCACAGGTGTACATGTGAATGCCGGCTGTCCGTAGAATTGTAATGTTGGAGTGTTTAAAAAGTCAGGAGGGACCTGTATAGTTCTGCAGCTACTCCGACCACAGTGGCAAATTTAAACTTTTGAATAAAATGAATGCTTATTCATCAATTCCAGATAATATCAGGTGAGAGATGCAGTCCAGCCTAAACCGGGCACCAGAGCTAATACAGAGATAAACAGACCTTCATACTCACAATCACACCGACCGACGGGCAATTTAGAGAAGTTATTGAGCCTAATCTGTAGGTTCTTGTACT
>JAQMYF010000014.1:16636954-16650545 GCA_030014195.1 Neosilurus mollespiculum | reverse complement strand
TTATTATTATTATTATTATTATTATTATTATTATTATTATTATTTATTTATTTATTTATTTATTTATTTATTTATTTTAAAAAATTGATTCAAGCATTATTCAGAGTGGGTAATGCTTGAACTTAACTGGCTGACAAACACTTATGGTTTACCACAATCACTGATTCGCAAATCATTGAAATCCAACAAAATACTGTTCCCCAAATTTATCATTATTATGTTTATCCAAACTTTGAATAAATTTGCATTATGATAGAGCAAGTGTTTAAAATTTAAAAATTAAGCATAAACATATTGTTTTAGGTCCCTCTCCTTAAGTTTTTTTTTTTTTGTGTGTAGTATAGACTAAACCTTTGAATGAGTTAAAAAAGACACATTTACAGTGAGTGCTCTGCTTACAGGGCACATAGAGCTCACATGACCTGCGTCTGTTTTGTGTAGAATATGTACAAATTCCCTATACAAATCTCGTTTTAGTTTAGTTTAGTTTCTTTAACAATTATTTACCTTAGGCTCGACATTCAATCTCGGGGTCAATTCAGAAACATCTACATTGCATTCGGAGAATAATTGTTGATTATCAGATGACGCTGTCCACATGCAGGATATACTCATACACTGCCAGCCAAAAAATGTCACACACATGAATATGTTTTTGTTCCGCCTTTATCCTTGCTTACAGCATGTAATCGTCATGCCATTGTTTCAACAAACTTAAACAACTTTTTTTTCCCATCCAGTGTCGAGTTAAATTTTTCATCGACGTCTTGAATTGATGAGGGAAAAATTTAACCACTGTATAAGGTCTTCTCCAGCACATCCCGAAAACTTTCAGTAGGGTTAAGGTCAGGACTCTGGGCTGCCAATACATATGTGAAAATGATTCCTCATGCTCCCTGAACCACTCTTTCATTATTTGAGACCCCGTTTTTTATCAGTGAAGAAAAAGCCCTGCTCATTCAGTACATTCAGTACATTTAAGTGACTTCATTCATGTTGCTGAGCCTTGACCTGACCAACCGGAGCAACAATGCCATGGAGATTACATACTGTGATCAAGGCTAAATGCACTCCATGAATATATTACAGCGTGCGTCTTTTTGTTTTTTTTCTTGGCTGATATACTAACCTGCATATACACAAATATAGTACATATTAGCCTGTTTTTTTTTTTTTTTTTTTTTTTTTAACAACTGTAACATATAAGGCAGTGGGAACTAGCTTCGCTTCAAAGACAGCAATTATACAGAAAGAAAGCTAAATTTACAACAAACGTAATCCAACAACAGCTGAAGAATAAATTTTAAATTATCTTTGGAAAGTCTTAACTGATTTGCTTCGCACTTCTCAACTCATTTCACCATATAGTCAACTTAAAGGAAAAGAAAACAATAGATAGCTTTGGCAACCACAAAATTAAGGAAGTTGTTCACTGATTTATTTATGTCACATATCACCGCTACATCGTTCTACACTAGGCAATCAATGATGACTTCTAGAGAAAAGAATGTGTAGTGATGTCAAGAAGAGGAAGTCTCATCAACCAGCTTACCACCCACATTTTAATTCACCACATTGTTTTGCCTGTCAATCTTTGTTTCTGGTGGGCAGGAAGCAATAGTAGTTGTCAAAAAATAAATAAATCTTCTAGATACAGATTAAGTCTAGTCCTGAAAGAATTATTTGGTCAGTAAAGGTTTTCCATTGATGAAAAAACGTATTTTCTGATTTCAGACAGATGTTACAGAAGTTGTTTTTTTTTTTGTTTTTTTTTTTTCAATAATGAATTCAAAAGGAGAGCAAACACCTGCAGTAAAATGTTTAGATGATGGAGAAATGTAGCATTAATCAATAGCTAAAGAATGTTTTTTTTGTTTGTTTGTTTGTTTGTTTGTTTTTGTTTTGTTTCTTGTTTTTTTGATATACTGTATTAATCCCACAGGGGAAAATTTGGCTCTGATTTAATAGGTTCCTTCCTCAAGAGCATTTCAGTTGTGAAGGAAGGGGATGGTGCTGCTCACTACCCCCAAAAGCCACACATTTTTCCTGCTGGTTTGGGAATCGAACCAGCAACCATTCAGTCCCAAAACCACTTCTCTCACCATTAGGAAACGGCTGACACCCAAATGGCCATGGCTGTCCTGATCAAACAAATACCCAATGACTATAGTTTTTCCTGAGGCACAAGGGTTCTTTTTCCAACAAATGACTCACGACAACAAAGTTCTGCATCCGCGCTGATTTCAGAACACGGATTTCAGAACAGAACTCCGTGAACACGAAGGAAAGTGAATGCACCCCTCTGTGGGTGCGACTTGTTCCTGTTACCCGTGAAAAAACAGCTTTAATTGCCCATGTAAATTTTAAATGCGACTGACCTGCTGGTTACTCTCTATATTAGCCCTGTGAAACATTGGTGACTTGTTCATGGTGTACCCTGCTTCTCGCCCACAGACAGATCATAAAAGTCTTAAATAGTAGACATTAGAAAGGTTATTAAATGGAAAAGTGTTTTGTATCATGGATTTTTCATACAATTTAAGCACAACTGAAGAATTAAAAAGATCTGTTAGCAAATCAGACAGCAATAAAACTGCCATGTGTAGTGTGTATTTCCATAGATGACAAGAGATGCATTTCCACAAGAAAATGCTAAGTGTGGGTGAAGAATATGGTCAAGGGGTGTTTGGTGATAGGTGCTGATGTAGTATGGAAATAATTGTGGCTGTATGATAAAAACTGGTTCAGTAGAGAGACTTTGAAATGCTTTAAACAGAAGGGAGGAAAAGGAGGGATAAAGAGTGGGGTGGGGGTACATTGACTTGAATGGGGGAAAAATAATGAAAAAAAAAACAAGAAAAGATGAGTTCAGGTCAAAACAGATTCAGATGCATGTTAAGTAATGTGGCCGGAGGGAGCATATGAATGGTGCTGGCTGTCACATGAAACCTGGCCAAAGGATTACTTTGAGTCTAAACCCAGTGAATTTGTATGGGACCAGAATAAATGTGACCCACTCCAGCACAATACGGATTAAGTAGGAAATTTGACATAGTGATATATTCATATATTTGGAAAGACAATTTAAATAAACTAAATGAATGAGGTATAATACATGATTATAACAGTGACTGAGTTACATCACTTTGTATGTCGCTAATCAGGAAATGCTACTTTTGAGAAAATTGTTAATAGAAAATTGTACAGTTACAGAACCAGTTTCTGAATGTCTACATTTGAAACTCCCGAACATTAATACACCAAATGAATCCATCTCTCCACCAATCAGCGCTTCTTATTGATTTACTGTTATACGATTCGGGAAATCCTTCTGAGATTCTGTACGTAGGAAGAGCCTTCTGGTAGTGAATATGGATAATAGGGAAATACCCTGAATCACAAAAGCGGTTCGAAAATCAGTAAAATAAGGGGATATTTCTATTGTTTTACAACAACTTGGACATGAAACCCTTTCATAAACAAGTATTTTAGCATGGATAGATTGTGTTTACAGATATTTGAACTTGGTCAAGATGAATGCTTGGAAGGATGTATTTTTGGCGATATCGCATTTTTATCCAGGTTACTAACTTACTTTGGCTCTTACTCAAAACACCTCCCCCAGACTTAATCCGTATTATACTGGAGAGGGTCACAAATGGATTCCAGTGGAAAAAAATAATTGGAGGTGGAGAACAAAAAAGACCAGTGCAGGTCTTGATGGATACAAATATGTGAAGGGTGCCATGGTGTGACATATGATCTTAAATTTGGTGGTTTTTGGTCAAACAGAGGTCAAGCAAGACAGTTTGGAATTTTGAGCTCTATATTATCCTAAAGGGAGAAAAACATAGAAAAATGGACAGAACTTACAAACAAGTGTGCCTATCCAAAAGCCGTATATAAGAACACTTCTCGGAAACCATTTGGACTGACCATTTTAGAGTTGGAACAAAGTTTCTAGTCCAAAAAGCTGTAGAAGGAGTTAGATAAGGAAAAAGTGTGGAATAATAAAGATTAAGATAAAAGATAAAAAGAATAACACTTAAGGAGAACAATGGTGTATTTGCGTTGTTTAGCAATCAGTCTAATGATAAAAAGTACCGGTCTGAGAAAATTATCTAGAAGCTGTCTGGAAATTATTAATGTGCCATTGAACTTTATAAATATCCTGCACAGACCATCTGTTATATTATGATGCAGTCTGTTTAATTTGGTTTATTCCTCCAAACCCATTACCGAATGTATTAACCTTTTAAGGGCAAATACATAATACTGAATCAATTAGTGCAGTCCTCTAAGCAGTGTGTGTTGTCCAGTAAGTAGGTTCAGTAAGTAGTAAGTAGGGATTGGAATCAAAAAGGAACAACTGATACAATATTTTCACGATACCCAAGTGGCAAATCAAACTGCAGTGCAATTCTGTATCACAATTCTAAATATATCCCAATTTGTTGTATTTCTTGCTCTTTGTTTGTTGCCATTTTAAAACCTTAAATGTGTAAAGGAAAATGTATTATTTTGCTGTTAACCAATGTGTGAACATTTCAGAGTGTGCCACCTGTACGACGATAGAGGAGTGGCAATGTTATACCACCACAAATTCAAATATATAAATATATATACTAAAAGCAGAAAAAAAGAAAAAAAACAACAACCCTTAGAGCCAGTGTATCAGTACATGAATCGCCCCACAAAAGAATCCTGATACATAACTGAATAATTTTTTTTTCCTCATCCCCAGTAGGGGTGCCAGAAAAAAATCGATTCTTGTCTGAATCGCGATTCTTATTTATTAGCATTATGAATCGATTCAAATTTTCAAGAATCGATTTTTAAGAGCACGTTTTCTTCGAGCATTCCCTACCTTACTCACAACGCATACAATTTGTCCAGACGCGGCCTCCGTAATGAATTGTTCCAGTGAGTGCCGGGTGCAGAACTAGCTTTTAGCCTAGCTTTGACATGCATGAGGAAAAATAAATATAGCCAGCGCCGTCTTCGCTAAAGGCAAATGCTTGCACTTCGGATTTTACAATTTCTGGGTAAGAAGAAGCTTGACATGACATATGCAGTGTAAAATAAAAGTCAAGTATTTCGGGAACACTTTACATCCCCGAGCCCATATCTTACACCATCACCCGGAGCTAAAAGAACCGGAGCAGCAGGCACGACCAACTCCTGACCAACACACACTCCGTCACATCACTAAACTCCCAACCAACTCTGAACCAGCAAAGTAGATCAGTACATCTACAAAACCAGCGGTCTACAATATCATTTCTTTCTTTCTTATAGAAGAGTTGTTCCTAGCTTATAAAAGAATGTAGTTAGTCGTGAAATTGGCTCCCTTTGTTTGTAATGGTTATGAATCAAACATCGGTTTGAATCAAGAATCGATTCTGAATCGATTCGTCACCCCAAAATTCGGAATCGAATTGAATCGTGAGCTGTTGTTAGATTCACATCTCTAATCCCCAGTGGTGCTTCCCTTAATTTATATATATTTTTTTTTTAACTAAAGAATTAAAAAAAATATTGTAAAATTTCATTAAATGATATTGAACACCTGGAAAACATATCTTGTCACATTCTCACAGAATAGATCAAGTTTGAATCTTATCTTGCATCCATGCTGTAGTAGAAAATCACTCACTACCTTCTGATCAGCAATCATTTATTATTTGACACTTATATTTTTGTGATGAACTCAGACCTCTGGCCCGTTGGACTGTAAAAGAAAGCCGTCAATTCAGATTGGAAGCAGGAGGTTCAGGTTTTAAACCTCGCCTGCATGAGAAAAGTCTAGTAGAGACAGATGAGATCTGTTTCGGATTATAATAGAAATATTTTCCCATGTTTTTCAAAGACAAGTATTTGGGCATCAATTTTAAATGGCAACAGGGTTATAAAGAAACCTTGCAAGTGATTATTAAAAGGAAGGTAATTCAGACCTATTCAACATTTAGCCTTTT
The DNA here is from genome assembly GCA_030014195.1 of Neosilurus mollespiculum. Taxonomy (NCBI): domain Eukaryota; kingdom Metazoa; phylum Chordata; class Actinopteri; order Siluriformes; family Plotosidae; genus Neosilurus; species Neosilurus mollespiculum. The sequence continues at coordinate 16,644,570 of JAQMYF010000014.1, read as the reverse complement.
TGTCCCATCAGTAATGTAAAATGAAGTGAAATGAAATGAAAAGCAAACTTCATGAGAGGTTTTATTTCGGAAGGAAAAGCACAAAACAGCAGGTTCCTATAGGGGTTTGCTTAGTATTTAAGAACAATGGACTTCAATTCTTTTCCCTATGAATGTGTCTGGGAATCTGAATTATGATAGCCTTTTCTTAGAATTTGTGGAACTAATATTTGACACTTAGAAAGAAAAATACAGCATGAATAATATTTCTGTCTTCTACATTGAGGCCCCATATATGGGTGGTACTTTTCATCTTTTTTTTGATTTATGCAGCGATAAAATTCTGAATTCTTTCAAACCCACAGACCATGAGTGCAGACCTGAGTACAGACAACAGTCCCATGGGGTTGTGCATGTTTTTGAGTAAGAGAACTGCAGATATATACGACTGCATGTACATTAGGAGGAGGGTATTTTCAATAACGATGTATAGGTATTCTAAACAGTGCCTAAATTCAGATTTTGTCGATGATGTGAACGGCAATAAAGTTCTCACGCAACATGGATTGCAACACACTCCATCATGACAACCTCATGAAAATGATTTCATGGCTTTTCACTCAAAATGTGTAACTAATATGACACATGCATTCACTAAAGGGATGAACAAATCGATGTTCGCCTAAAATTGCAATTGCGAGTCAGAAAACACAACAACAAAACTGAATGTTTTAATATGGGACTTAATGTTGATTGTAAAGTATTGTGTTGATTTCTATCATTTTTTTTCCTTTGTGTGTTTTGTGAGGTGTTTTTGAGTACTAGGCAAAGTGCACAATAAATAAAATGTATTTTTATTTATTAAAAACACGACAGCAAATTCGGAAACGTGACAATGACTTTGGAAACATCTTCAAAATTAAAAAGACAAACACAAATAAAATGACTGGTGGAGCTAACACACATGTTCACGGACCTTTCTTGAGGCACCAGCTGGCATATATGTCAGATCTTTGTTGTTGTATTATAGGGGCAAACATTAGGTTACATTACATCACCTGAATGACGTGTTTACGCTAATACTACTAATAATATTACTACTGTCATTACAGTAGTTACTGTGTCATTAGTGGAGAAATTCTAATTTAAAAACTTACCTCTTCTGACTCTTCGGACACACACGCACGCTCTGTCTAACTTGAAGATGAAGCTGAACTTCTAATTATCTAATTAGATCCTGGCGTTAAACCTGTTAAAAAGTTCCTGTCTATGCAAATGTAATGACTATCATAATATTATTTTACTTTAGTATTTCCCTAGGCTCTCAAATAGTGAACAATATATAGCTCAAGTGAAAGGTAATAACAGTCATATACACACACAATTTCCCGTGGAACGAGAATCGGCCCGTCATAGTACCTTCCGTGTAGCTCACACAAAAGGTTTGGTAACATAAATGCGATTTTAAAAACAAAAGCAAATTTGGAAACATGACTAGAAATTTAGGAATGTGTGCAACTTTAAAATCACAAAAACAAATTTATAAACCCAACAGCACCTTTGAAAAGACAATACAAAATTTAAGCACAAAGGTTTTATTAACCAGTGGCCTAGCTGATGAATTTCTGTATCTTCAATTGAAATTGAATACATTTAGCAATGTATTATCATTTCAACAACTTTGCTTTGTTGAATAAATGATATAGCCTCAGTATTGTTTGGCTGCACATAAGAACCTAATTATCCCTGCGACCAACTCACACAGATCTTCTTCCAGGCTACAGTCCCATTCAATTTTTATCAGTTTTGCGGCATTCTTGGAAACAGTGCACTGCATGCATGTTTGAAGTTAATCTGATAAATAGTCTTTGCCAGAACAAAACGTTCTCCAGCAGTCCTCTGATTAGCCCAGTGATACTTATGTGAGCGGTGTGTTTTACGATGGTCAGGTCTTTAAGTAGGGAATGAGACATTCCTGAATGCTTCGTGACTTCTGCCACCTTCAATGAACATGAGTTATTGCATGAACACCAGGGACTGCTTGTCCCTGGTTGGGATGAACTACTGCAAAGACATCAGTCAAACATTGTGTCATTATTTTATTGTCAATGAAAGTAAATTCTGTGTAAATTACAGAATCGCACCTGTTTTCTTTTTCTGAACGATCAAGAATTAAGAGGTCTAACATAATATGAATTACCTTCTTAAATTTGTCAGACTTATTAAAATACAAGAATTTGTTCCTTGCTTAGACGAGAAGTGTTGCGCGTCCATGAGAGTAAAGGCATTGATGACCTGAAAGAACCTCGCTGGGAGCTGATACTTTGCCTTATTGTGGTCGTCTTTATTCTCTACTTCAGCCTATGGAAGGGCGTAAAGTCTTCTGGAAAGGTACTAGAGTGTAATAGAGTGTTTTTTTTTTTATTATTATTTACATGATATTCTATATTAATTACTGAATATAACCTTACTGTTTCATATTTTATTTATTACAAAGATTGTCTGCAACATGGTTCATGCATCACATACTGGTGGAATGCAATAAGTACTATTAAGTGTAATGCAATTGTATTTATTTTTAAAACATGCAATAAGAGAAACCAAGTATGTATGTTTGCAATTGCTTCCACATTGTTCTATTTATTTATGTACGTAGTGAAGTCTAGCATGCATATGTGAGTGTGTGTGTGTGTGTGTGTGTGTTTGTGTGTGTGTTTGTGTGTGGATGTGTGTGCACATATTTTCCACACGTTTGAACCCTCGTAGGGCAATATATACAATCATACACACTCTCACCTAGGGGCGATTTGGAACAGACAATTAGACTGTTTAGTGCACATCTTTGGACTGTGGGAGGAAACTGGAGTACCTTGAGAAAACCCACAGAAACGCCTAGGCCCGGGGACTCTAAATCCACTACCTCCTTATGCCGTACCAGTTTTTCATTTACTCATTAATTTGCCGAACCGCTTAACCCTAGGTTCACGGGAGGCTTGTTCCTATCTCTGCTGACACTAGGCAAAGGCGGGGTACACCCCGAACAGCTCGCTAGACCATCGCAGGGCAAAACACACACACCATTCACACTCACAACCAGGGTCAATTTGAAACAGCCAATTGGCCTAATGTTCATTAGCCAATTAGCCTAATGTCTTTGGATTGTGGGAGAAAACTGGAGTACCTAGTGGAAACCATCGCAAGCATGGGGAGAACATGCAAACTCCACACAGAAATGCCCGAGATTGAGAATCGAACCCTGGACCTTCTTGCTGTGAGGCGGACGTGCTAACCACTATGCCAAGCTTGCCACCCCATACCATTTTTTTTTTATTATTATTATTATTAATATCTGCATGTGATTTCACTTTTATCTTCCTATCCTATTACACATTTGTATTTATTGTGTGTGTGTGTGTGTGTGTGTGTGTGTGTGTGTCCAGGTGGTGTACATCACAGCCACCATGCCCTACATTGTACTCTTTGTGTTGCTGCTCCGAGGCATCACTCTACCTGGTGCTATGAATGGAATCCGTGCGTATCTCAACATTGACCTCAATAAGCTCAACAATCCTCAAGTGAGCCATTGATCCATTAATAAACCTGAAACTAACCCTCAGTTTATCAATTTACTACATTATTATTCAGAATATTATTTACATTCATCAACATTAAAGTACAATGTAATGTAATCTTATAATCTTATCTTGTACTGTATGTATGATGTCTTGTCCTCTATATGTATTGTTGTCTTTCGCATGTTGCAGGTCTGGATTGAAGCTGCCACTCAGATTTTCTACTCTCTGGGGGCTGGTTTCGGTGTGCTTATCGCCTTTGCCAGCTACAATAAATTTGATAACAACTGCTATAGGTAAGACACAGTGGGATTGATGCGATCTGTTGGGATTGGATATCACAGCCTCCATCACCAACCCTATAGCATGGACATGGCAGCTCTGTTCATTTCATTCACATTTTCTGTGCCATTAAATAGAGAGTGGTTTGGGTCAGTGATGGCTATCGCTGGCTTTCTCCTTGGAGCTGTTGCTTAATTCAATATGAGCTGTAGCCAGTGTCAAATTTATGCTCTTGCCAGGCCAGTATTATATCTGCTTTCTGTCACTGCCTGAAGGACATGGAGTCAGATAGAAGGAGATTTAAGCCTTACTGATAACAGTTTGTGTCTTGCTCCTAGGTCCATGTGTCTCAGCATATGCCTTTCTTTTAACTAAAGAAATATTAGGAATTGAAGGACTATATTTCTATATTACAAGCTATATCAACTATTTTAAATGACAATAAATTCTATTAGTATATACAACATAGGAATCTGATCAATCTGCTTCATCGATGTCAGGCTTTAAAAATAGAAAAATAAAGCAAATCTCGTTAGTTTGTTTTTCTTGTGTATCCATGTAGTGAAACTTCAAATGAGTGTAAAAATCCACCTTACATTTCACGGTTTACTGACATTTTTGAGTAGTATGTACTAAGTTCTGAATAAGTAGGTTCAAAAGACACTCTTAGTTACACAACACTATTAGCTTTGTGTGTGCAGTTCACCTTAACTGTTTCTGTCATGGATAAAATATGTGAATATAAACAATAAAAATCATATTTTAGTTTGCTTTTCTTTTTGTTACGGTGTACTTCAACTTTACTGGCATCCTTCATGTTTTTTAAAGGAAAAAAAAAATACCCACAAAATATTATTTTAGTGGGCTTTGTTGCCTATTTTTCCGTGTAGTATATACTAAAACAAGTATGCGCCTCAGTCTTAGTGGACGACGCTGAAATGAATAGTCCCATTGACATCCACCTTGCCTTCAGTACATAAATGTTAAATATTCAAATTAATTAATCATAGCACATTGAAAAACATATATATATAAATTTAAACAAGTCACACATTTTTTTTTTTTTTACAATGTTAAGATCACTTGGATTTAGGAACGAAGATAAATATTTATACCATACTGTCATCCCCATATATATGAATTTATGAATTTTATTTCTGAAACTTTATTATTCTTCAAAATAAAATGCTAAACTAATACAGCAGCAAAGTACAAAATCAAAGGACCTTCACAGGGCTAGTGTTCACACACAAGTCTTTAATTCACTGATTTTACATATCACTAGCACTAATTTACATTTGATCCAAAAGCTGATGCCTTTTTGGTGGGATTCCTATTCTGTTTTCTCCTAAATAGGTAATTTGCCAATTTCTACCCACATCCTTGTTCAGTTCTATCACACCAGCTAACAACTGGGAAGGATTAGTACTAGTACATGTTTTCTTTTGGAAAATGTGAAGCTACTGTATCACTTCAAACTACTGTTCAAGTAATATTACAGTTTGGCTTTTAAGAGGAAAGCACTCACTTTTTTTTTTTCCATATTCATGAGTTCAGAGATGCATACCACTGGTTACTGTCACTGTTAATGACAGGGAAAAAAGAGTAAAGCTAGCCCTACCACCCAGAAGTTTTTTTTTGGCTTCCTGGCATTACTGGGATTTCATTTGGCACTGTAATGAGTTGGGCGACATGGTAATATAGTGGTGCACATGTCCACCTCACAGCATGAAGGTCTTGGGTTCGAGTCCTGGGCTCAGCAGGGATGTGTCTGTGTGGGGTTTGCATGTTTTCCTGTGTTTATGTGGGTTTCCTTTGAGTACACGGGTTTCCTCCCACAGTCCAAAGACATGCACATTAGACTAACTGGCTGTTCCAAATTGCCCCTAGGAGTGAGTCTGATGGTTGTGGTGCTGGCCCAGAGAAGGACTTGCACCCTGCTTTTGCCCAAAGTTGTCTGAGATTCGGCGAATGAATGAATGAATGTCATATGCTGGCTCAAGTGCAGGTTCTTTTATGTTATACCGTAAGTGCTCTTCTAGACGTAGTCTAGAACGTAGAGGCTAGAACACTGGCCACATTTCTTACACAAAGGCTAAAAATCACTGTATCACACGCCCGTAACACTCTGAAGTCATTTGTTGAGCTGTGTTAACAGCCTGAGCTCATGTTACCCAGGCCTGATGAAATCTCGATGAGGTAATTAAACATGAAAGCTCACACAGGGTCCCGTACATCATCAAACCTATTTTTCCCCAATAGATGAACAATAGCTTGGCCCCATACTAGTGAAATAAACAGCTTGTCTTTGGCCTTAAATGACAAAATGCTCTGATCCAAGACATGCTTCCAATAAAAATATTAATTTAGATTTATTGTTTTGTTTAGGAGACAAGAGAAAGTCTTTTAAAACAGTCCATGTTTCCTTGAAAACACTGTTTGACTCATTGGTGGGATCATAGATAGTAGTATAACTTAAAAGTATATCTTTTCTAAATTGCAAGTGGTGATCCAATCATTGTGCAATAGCCAAAGGCAAATGTTAAGCTAGGATTTTATTTATGTATTTGTTTGTTTGTTTATTTATTTATTTTTTTGGATGAATCTATGATATATGTAATGAATTTGAACAAATGTATCTCTAGATGCCCTCAAGCTCTTGACTTGAATTGACCTATAGAATTCCACTCATTCATCTTCAATACCAACATCAGGGTCACATCTGATCTGGAATTTATGCCTGGGATGCAATGTAGGAATATCTCCTAAATAGGACACCAAAATAGAAATAATAATAGTCCTGTAAGAAATAATTTCAGAGTAAAGGCAAGGAGTGTATCTATCTTTGTCCTGTCTGTAGCAGTAGAGAGCTTGAAGGACAAAAATTGCTAAAAAAAATTTTGGATGATATCAAATGATCAGTTTCATACAGCAGACTTGCATTAGCTATTGGAAACAAAATTCAGTTACTTTCATCCTGCTTGGAATTCGGACCTAAGGAAATATTATTTATCCAAATATCCATGTGGTAACCCCGGAATTAAATGTTATAAATTCAAGAATCCGAACTGACGTAAACCTCTGGTGTATTGCAGGGATGCCCTCCTGACCAGCACTATAAACTGCATCACCAGTTTCTTCTCAGGGTTTGCCATCTTCTCAGTGCTGGGCTACATGGCCCATGAACATGGGGTTGGCATTAAGGAAGTGGCCACAGATGGTGTGTATGTCATCTCTTTATTAGCTCCAGATATCTATTTTAATGAGACGTAACATTTGTTGTAGTTTGATTGTATGGTGAATTATTGATTCCTTTAAGCTTAGTCATAAAATAATACTACATAACAAACGTGGCTGGATCTGTAGAAATATGACAACTGAAAGTGTATAAATGTAATGATTACAAGTCCACTAAGTGGAATATTAACAGCAGTATTTTTGGAATTTTGCTTAAGTATTATTTGGCATGTACTACTTCATTCATTTCTGATGTGTATTTGAATGCAGGGCCTGGACTTGTGTTTATTATCTACCCGGAGGCCATTTCCACTCTCCCCGGCTCAACTTTCTTCGCCATATTCTTCTTCATCATGCTTCTAACCCTAGGCATTGACAGCTCGGTAAGTAGTTTTCTGAGGAATAAATAAAATCTTAATCTCAAACATTACAGTTTCAGTGCACTGCCTTTCTGTATCTTACATATATATATGTGTGTGTGTGTGTGTGTGTGTGTGTGTGTGTGTGTGTGTGTGTGTGTGTGTGTGAGTGTGTGTGTGTGTGTGT
>JAQMYF010000014.1:16610539-16625036 GCA_030014195.1 Neosilurus mollespiculum | reverse complement strand
TATATAGTGAGAGAGAGAGGCTCGTACACCACCGCTTACATTTACATCTATAGCATTTGGCAGACGCTCTTATCCAGAGCGATTTACAATTTTCATTTTTTTTTTTTTATACAACTGAGCAATTGAGGGTTAAGGGCCTTGCTTAAGGGCCCAACAGTGGTGATAGTGGGGATCGAATTGCCAACCTTCGGATCAGTAATCCATCACCTTAACCACTAAGCCACCACTGCCCTTTTACCAAACAGAATAAAAAACCCACAGTGCAAATCAGGTAGGCAGACAAACCTACAGCTAAATACATGTTTGTGGAGAAAACACCATAATCAGAAGCTTGATAGAACATGAGGTCGTTAAATGGATGATTAAACTTAAAACACAGGTGATACAAATAAAATCAACATTGAGAAGCAAAGCCAGCATGGGACACCTATCAAAAGAGGTAATGATCTATTTGGATCTCTGCTTTATTTAGGCAGTTCCTAAATCTATATATTACTGATATACATTATAATATTACGACATAACATGATTGACCAAACAAGATATTTTTGTTGTTTTAAAATGGATTGAAATTACAGACTTGAATTTAAGAACGATCCGCTTGGAGTTTTAGCTCGCTTAATCACACTAAATCATATTGTGGAAATGCCTTGCACTTGCCAGGGAAAGATGCTCCCCTTCTGAGCTTTTGTTCCCGTCATGATTTCTTTCTCATTGTACTTCAAGGGATCCCCCCCCCCTTTTAATTGGCTTACCAAATTTAGCATGAATCGGGGACTGTATTAACTAACTCTGACCTTTTGAAAAGCACAACTAAATTAAATTAGTGCAATTATTATTTGTTCTTGGTGTAGTTATCAGGATTAGATTGCACTTCATTCTTTAGCGGAGTAATTTCCTATGGAACCATCATGTCCAATCCTAAAGAGATACAGCTCCATAACAGGCTCTCTTTCTGGAGCTAAACATCTGCATTCGATAAGTATGTATTGCGTTAAAAGACACCCATTACCAGGATTATGAGAAGCATATGACCGCGGCTGGGTTAAAACATTACTCCACCTGAACCGAGAAGAGTTTTTCCTTTCTTGCTAATAACTCTGTGAACTTTAGGGAAGAATAAAGGAATAAAACTGGACTTATATCAGATCTGTTAAGCAATAAAGAACTTGAAGGGCGTTACATGTCATGAGAGTAGTAGTGTAATATTTCACAACATCACACACACATGCTCTTGATATTCATGCATGTGATATTAAGTTTGAAATGAGAACGTGAAGCTTCAATAAAACATAAAAAGAGCAATAACAATAATATTAATGTCTTGGCTCAATCAAACCCCACTGGATGATTGGATAACTCTTTCTCATATAGCATGGACTTGTTTTTTGTAGGTTGTGGTGATTGCTAGCATTGTCACTGCCAACAATTTGGAATATGAAGGCTACATCTTTCCATACTGGGCTACCATAGTGGGCTGGGGCATTGCCCTTTCCTCTATGATCTTTGTACCACTCTACGCCATCTACAAGTATTACAGTGTCCCAGGCACCTTTAAGCAGGTTAGCAGTGCTTTAATATTACCAGCATCCCAGTTACTCATCACTGTACATTCTATATTCTTATATGATCTCAAAAGTAACACTTTGGATAAAAATGCATGTAACAATATCTGCTCTTTTCTCCAACTGATCATTTGTATCCTATTTTGTGTTTTATACTGCATGTAGTCTGCCTTTTGCTTCAGTTGTTTTCAGTCCTGTCCCAAATATATAGCTCATTATTTATAATTAATTTGATCCCATTTCAGAGGATAGCGTACTGTATCACACCAGAGCATGAACATCATCTCGTGGCAGAGGGCAACGTCAGGCAGTTTAAGGTGGGAAATTTTTTCAGCCTGTTTATGACCTTCAAAAATAAAAAAAATAAATAAAAATAAATAAGCAAATGTTCGAAATTACCCCTAGGTGTGAGTGTGAGTGCGAATGGTTGTGTGACTGTTGGCCCTGCGATGGCCTGGCGAGCTGTCCAGGGTGTACCACGCCCTTGCCCAGAGTCGGTTGAGATGGGCGCCAGCCTCCACGCGACCCTAATTAGGATTAAGCTGTTCAGAAAATGAATGAATGAATGAAACAAGCAAACAAACAGATAAATAAATAAATAAATACATGCAATAATTAATGATACCTAAAAAATATGGTAAAATGGTAAATTGTCAGTAAATACAAAGAAAAAAAAAACTAATAAAGCTAGATTAGAAAGCAAAGAAACAGTGTAGGGTTCAATATTATTAGCCACCAGGCCTTAGACAACAATTACATATATATAAAACACTATTGGCCAGTGCTGAGCTGCACAATCAACAAGCACAGGAATTGAACAGAACATTTGTTCTTTAACCATTTTGGATTTACCATCATGCACATCTCTGACAGCATTCTCGTCCTCACAGTCACTAAAATATAACGTCTCACTGTCTTCACAAGAGAAGTCAACCCCACCCAATGTGTTGACGTCACTTTCAGAGGAAAATGACTGTTATCCCCTGCTAGTAATCCACAGGATATAACTTCAAGTGTTGTGTTTTTTATGGTCATTTATGTTAAATTAGTCCGTATCGCTTAAACGTATCACATACGCACAAATTATTTAAAGATGACCAGTACCAGTACACTTTAGCCCATTCAGCAATACCAATGAGGTAGGAATAATCTGCTGAGGTTTGCCACTAGTAAATTTAGCTTTAGAAATGTTATCTAGATGCTAAACCAGTCATCCTGTGTGTGTAAATCTGAGGAAAGGTTTATGACAGTACAGCAAATGGGGTCGCATAGTCACTGATACTCAATATGCAATATTTTACAACCTTTTGTTCTGGGCCACTAATTTGACTGGTCAAGTGGCATTCCAAGAGGGCTGATATTTCATGATAACAGCTCTGTAGCATTCAGCTTGTTCACTTTGCTATGGTTATTATGGTAGTGTTAGCAACATCAACAGAAGCCATGAAGAAAGATACTGTTCAGAAATATACCTTTTAAGTTAAAAATAAATATAAAATATGAAAGCTTGTCACATGAAGAAGAAATAAAGGGACACTTGTTTTACAGGGAACACCATTAATTCTGTATACTTGTGTGAATTAATATTGTAGACTAATATATTAATTACACCTATAATTCTCACATGAACATTGGACCTGGTCAGCATCTCACTGACATATCATGGTACACCTGTTTTTTTCAGCTCAAACACTGGCTTGCCATCTGATGTCAATACCGGCACTTAATTTCCATGGAAAATCCCAGGCGGCTGATGGGATATGTGTGCCATCTGTGGATCCTGAAAAAAAAAACTGTGCCTCCAGTGAAGTGGACAAAGCGAAGCGATGACTTTTGTGTGTCTCAACCACGTACCCTATTGTCTGCACAAGTCTGCTTCTGTCCTGTGATTCTCTTTTTCTTGTGGGTGGAGAAAAAAGTGGGTTTTTTGTCAGTATTTGCTTTTTTAGTATAATATTTTTAAACATGGCATCTCCAAAACCTCAAATGTTTTTTATTATTATTATTTATGACCTTTTGTTTTTAATAAATTGCATTATTTTTTATAACTTCATCTCAATCTACATAATATTTAGAGTAGTGTATCCAAAGATAAAAATACACCAAGGTATATGTCGCTTGTGTTATCTCAGTGTGTGTGTGTGTGTGTGTGTGTGTGTGTGTGTGTGTGTGTGTGTGTGTGTGAATGAGGGCAGGAAAAGTAACACCTATATCCTCCCCCCATATCTATTGTATAGATAGAGAGATAGAGAGATAGATAGATAGATTTTCACATTCTTGCAAATGTGTTCTGACACCATTTTTTTTCTTTGTAGACACTCCACTGTGTCAGTGCCTTATCAGGAATCTATTCGTTGCTTAATGACAATTCTAACCTATTTAATGAGATCAAAATGGGTGTTTACTATGACCAAAGCATTAAAATTAATAGGAATATTTACAGATATAATGCCAAGGATACACATTATTTTTTAGAGATTAGTAGAAGTTAGCTAAAAAAAATAAATAAATCTAAAACCATTGATAACAACTAAAGATTGGTTATATGACAAAATATTAGGTCATACCATTTATTCAAAATGAAACTGATAATACATAATGAATGATATATGCTTAAGTTTGCACTATGCTAAAATAATTACTTTCTTCATTTCTTAAAAAAAAAGTTAATGTCATGGATAATGTGAAAATGTAAGCTGTATACAGTATAGAATTGGAACTAAGTAGATTATATGATGCTTTTTTTTCCCATTTACAAACAAACTTGTGTCAGAGATGCATGTTCTATTAAATGAACATATCAAAGTGGCTTAAACTCATTAAAGCCTGTTAATGGCTGGGAGATTTATTAGTAAGGCCATCAAATGATATATATTTTATAGGTTGGGATTCATAAATAATTATTTCTAAAATAGAAAAGAGCAGAAAAGTTGAACTGTTACCAAAACAACAACCGCATCTTCTTTTGTGCTGTACTTGAAAAGATGACACAGGCAAGTGGTAGCTCAGTGATTAAGATGTTGAACTACAGAAGGTTGTAGGGCAGTGGTGGCTTAGTGGTTAAGGCGATGGGTTACTGAGCCGAAGGTCAGCAGTTCAATCCCCACTATAACCACTGTTGGGCCCTTGAGCAAGGCCCTTAACCCTCACTTGCTCAGTTGTATAAAAATGATAGTAATGTACGTCGCCAAATGCTGTAAATGTAAATGTAAAGTTGTGAGTTTAAATCCCAGAACAGTCAAGCTGCCACTGATGGACCCTTGAACAAGGCCCTTCATGCTCAGCTGCTTAGCCGATCGAATCAGACAGGTGTAAGTCACTCTGAATAAGCTAAATGCCATAACAGTAAACATACCCAGAGCAAGATTCCATGTTTCATTATATGTCCCTGGTGGGTGGATGTGTGTGTGTGCGCGTGTGTGTGTTGGGGTTAGTGATTTGTTGAGAATTTCTCTCAGGTCAAATTTGTGTTGCATCCTTAGTTTGAGAAGAAAAAAAAAAGAAACTACTACCTTATAATTCTTATACTTCACTTGGGGAGAAAGAAAGAGTGTTAGAAGTGCCATGATTCTTCTTGTATTTTCTAGATTTATTAGAGTGGAAATGCATTCAGAGATATCATTACACTGTAAACATGGTAACTGGTTGGGATCAATGCCACGATTGTGGTGTCTAGATATATGAATTAATAAATATATCCCTATATATAAAATAAATATATTCTTTTGTTATATATCTAATCTTGTATTTATCAGATTCTTTATAATGAAACGTGATTTTAAATGTAGACTGTCTCCTGTAATATGTGTTCAATGTAAGTTAAGGTGAAACTGTAAAAGAAAAAGTACTATTAATAATAATAATAATAATAATAAAATATGTTCTATGTAACTGGGGTGGTTCTTCCAGGGGAAGGTAAACTGATCAGCCTGGTGTTTCTGAGCAATGTTTACAGATTGAGTACAAATTGAAATGTCCTGTTTAAAGCAAGCCAATATCTATAATGAAGTTAAAATACGCACACTAATACAATAAAGAAGTTTCCAAACAACAGTAAAAAATGTGGAAGTTTTCATTTTTCTGTCTTTTGGAACTAACCTGGGTTTGTAAACTGGTTTAGCTGAGCACTGGAAACTTATAAAGCAGGCATCGAATCTGGAAGGTCACAGAAAGATGAACAACTGGCTGAATGGGTCTGTTATGCTTTTCTTTTTTTTTTTTTTCTTTTTTTTTTACTACTGCACTGTTGAATTCCCAAATCTGATGAATCAATAGGTATTGGTTCATTTTCTACAACAATAAGGCTCATACTGCCCCGCCAAAAAACATTCCCACCTGAAAGCCAAGAGCCATTGATTGCATAATTATGAAATGATTTCAGCTGGCAGTATGTTATTTAACAAATAACTGATGCAGTAAGTAAGTTTTGATTTCTTAAAGGGGAGGTATTATATTTTTTCCTCTTATTCGACCTATAAATGTTGTTACAGTGTTAAAAAGCTGTGTTAGATGATGCCAGAGTGCCAAATAATTAAGCTAGTTTCCCCTCTGGGCTGTATAAGCTGTTGTGTCATGGTGTGCTGGGTCTTCTGATAAACTGGCCTTGGCGCACTGTTTCACCCCATGCACACAGGTATCATGGTCCAACCCAGTCTGCCTCCGAGCAGGGCTTTGCAGTCTCTAGAAAGGATTCCGAAAGGCAACCAATCAGAACAAAGTAAGGACAGACAGCAGAAAGACTATAAATGGGATGAGGAAGCCAAACAAGCCAGCTTTTCAGGGGAAGGTGGGGAAGCATCTTCCTGAAGAACTGTCAAGTTTTTGCATTAGAAATCATACTTTGATACTCCTCTGCTGTCTGTAAGGAATAATAAAGTTCTGAAAACAGGTATAATAATTAAACAGCCATGTAGGAAGATATATATATATATTGCCTGTTTCAAGCAAATAAAACAACAAAGCAGACTGCTGAAATTAATAGATATAATCTTTATTAATTAATCAATTTTAATCCCACAAGACAATAAACACAGCCGAATGAAGTAAAAATAACCACTGTACTAGCATTGCTTATGTTCATTAAAATGCTGAAATAATCAATTTCTTACCCAAAGATAATCATAATCTAACACAAGACAGAACAAGTTAGAGACCAGACTGCATGATTTTAAATCATATCTCCACAGTCAAAAAGTAATTCCTGGGAGTTATTGACTGGTGCTCTGATTCAATATTCTGCAAAAAAAATATAATATTATGCTGTGCATACAATATTTATAGCCATATCCAACCATATCTCTGATCCTACCTTTACCTTATTTTACCAGTGTGTCAGTGTGCACATGCATAAACAATCATGAACACAGGAAAGTATTCGAAGCATCAGTCAGCTCCATCCTCATGAATGATGGTGGAAAATTTCAAGATACACTTTCTCATGGAAAAGACTATTATTGGTGTTATTATTATTATTATTAGTAGTAGTAGTAGTAGTACAGAAAAGAAAATGTGGTGTATGTCAGTTTGAGTGCCACTGTGGAAAAAAATTAAGTGAGCTTGACCGTCTGATCAAGATTTAAAATTTCTGAAGACTCCAAAGAAATCCAGGAGCCTCTGCAAGTTAAAGGAACACAAACAAACAGATAAGTAGCATCTGCTTACACTTGGGTGACATAAGCATATCATAAACATGGCATGGAATTTTCATATGAGCTCACGGATTTCCATGATAGATTATATTGCATGATATGCAAATCAATGCATTTTATTCTATCCAGTATTTTATCTCAGGAATCCTTTATTTGGGTAGATGCTAGTTCTATATGACTAGCAGTTACTGGTCATGACATGAGGCACTGACATGCCATGTCATGGTAGAAGCTGAGTGCTCAAACCATCTATATGCCATGGTGGTGCAATTCAAATGAAATTTGTTTTACACCACATTTTACAATACTGGGGCCGGTGGTGTAGTTGTTAAGGTTCTGGGCTCATGACTGGGAGGACCGGAGTCATTCATGTGCCCTGCATTAGACCCCCACAGTACAAAGACCCTTGGGCAGGATCACAGTCACAAGTGGCCTCTGTTCACACAGCAGTATGAATGACTACTAGTAAAAATACTGGGAAGGTAATCCTTGTAACTTCTTGTTACATAAACTGGGATAAGCTCTGGCTGGGATGAGTCACTAGGCTCAGGTGTTAAAAAAAAAAAAATGCCCAACAGACTTACCTACCTTTTACAATACACATTGTGATGAAGCAGCATTACAGAAATCCGAGTGCCGAGTTAGATCCTTAATAAACAAGACATAGGTGATAAACAAGCCATAGGAAACCCATGCAAACATGGACAGAACAATTCCCCCCTTGTGCACATCGATTTCTTGCGCAATTGTATGAGTACTCAGTTTCATTAGGTTCCTTCCAGGTTTGCTTGAACTGATTTCTCCATTTTTGCACTAAATATAATCACTGATGCTGTTTTCCTCCACTGTTTTGACATACTGCTGATGTTGGGAAATGATGAGAGTGATGTACACGAGCATGATGGGGAAGAAGCCTCTTGTTCTCATATATATATATATATATATATATATATATATATATATATATATTTGACATTGACAATGACATTGATTTACATTACCAGATATGATAATGCTATTTTCAACATGGAGTATGCCCTAGCTTTGCCCACTCTTAATATACTAAATTACCATTACATTCATATTGCTAGTGTTACATATTCTATACAATGTTTTGTTGGATCACCTTTAGCCTTGATTACTGCATGCAATCACCATGGCATCGTTGCTTCACCTGGTCAGGTTGAGGCTCAGCAACACTATGAGGCAATAGCATGAAACCAGTTGACGACCTGAATGTAATGTAATACAACATTTTCCCATCAATGGACTTTTTCTTCCCCGATGACACTGGCATAAAATCGGGGGTCTAATATTGACAGCCTTTGAGGTGTACTGGAGAAGACTTTATGGAATGGTTTGGTTTTCCCATCATCAATTCAAACTGTTGGTAAAAAATAACCCAACTCTTGTTGGAAATATGTGTTGTGATGTTGCTTAAGTTTGTCGAAATGATACCATGGTAATTATGCACTGTAATCAAGAGGAAGTGCAGACAAAATATTACAGTAAGAGATTTTTTTGCTAGGCCGTGCATTTACGTGATGTATGTGAATTGATATTTTACACTGTAAAAGTTGTAGACTTGATATTCATAAAAAATAACTTGGGTGTTTCTCACTACTGAAATTGATGTAGTTTGTAAGTAGCACCTCACTCTTCACTCTTTTGCCGAATCGCTTAATCCTATTCCGGTTGCAGGGAGGCCGAAGCCTATTTCAGCCATCACTTGGGGAAGGTGGGGTACACCCTGAACAGCTCACCAGACCACTGTTGTGCCAACACACACACACACACACACAACCATTCACATCACATCCACACCTAAGGGCAACTTGGATTAGCCAATTAAGAGGCAGTGGTGAGTCAGTGGGTAAGGCGCTGGATTACTGATCAGAAGGCTGGGGTTCAAGTCCCAGTCCCACCAATCTGCCACTGTTGGGCACCTGAGCAAGGCCTTTAACCCTCATCTGCTCAGTTGCATAAATGAGATAAAATGAAAGTCACTCTGGTTAAAAGTGTCTGCAAAATGCCATAAATGTAAATGTAACCGAATGTGCATGTCTCTTGACTGTGGGAGGAAACCAAAGTACCCAGAGGAAACCAACAAAAACACAGGGAGAAGATGCAAATGCCACGCAGAAATGCCCGAGCAAGGGACTCAGACCTAGTACCTTCTTGCTGCGAGGTAGACGTGCTAACCACTATGCCACCGTGCTGACCCATAAGTAGCACCCCAGATTCTGTGTTCTTACTGTGTAGACAATGCCACAATATCAAGTGCGGATTTATAAATGATTCAGGTCTTACCTTATATGGGCCTCTACACTGAGAGTAAAGCAGCACAGAGACACTTTTTTCACGAGTGCATGTCTGTAGCAGGATCTTCTATTAGTCATCTATTAAATTTTGTATATGTTTCCCCTCACTCTTCCCCCTGACTCTGTTTTCCAATGTTCTTAATCAACTGAGATTTTCAGCTCAAATAAGTGATAGAATTTCTCTTTCTACCTTCCTCTCTCATTTCCACTTTCCTCTACCTCTCTCCTTCATTTCTCTGGCTGTCATCTCTCTGGCTGTCCTCAATGTCTCTTTACCTCTTTCATTTGTTTCCTTTTGCCATTACTCATCCGAACACACCAAAAAGGTCACCAAGTTACCAAATTTGTTTAACAAATAAAATAAAAACTAATCTCTACAGAGACAGAGGTCTAATTGCAATCTCTGTTCAACCATAATGCGATTGAGGAGCTTGAGGACTTTTTAGCCCAGTTGGTGCATATTGAAGGCCTTATCCTCTGCCCATAATCCAATTGCATAAGATTAATCCATGTGACCACATCAATAAAATCTTCTTTTTGTCCATGGATGGAACCGGGACACAAAATAAGCTGCACACAGAAAGAGAGTGCTGATGTTAGTGGGGCTATTCATTTAAGGGTTAGCGATGAGCAATATAAAATGTCCAGCACTGACATCGATTAACAATATTCAGACGTAAAGAAACTCCTTTCTCCTGCCGTTAATTTGTCTTTTGTGGACTATACAGCTTTGACATACGATAGGAATGTACATCCAAGACCGGTCTAATTTGAGGGACACGAGGAAACTGCAAATTAAAACGCCCGGTGGCAGGGAACTCCATCAAAATAAAGTAGTAATTGCATCCTGTTGGGTTTTCAAAAGAATTTTAAGTGGTTTCGAAGATTTTCATCACTGGCATACGCTCAAACACTTTTAAACAAACCATTACTGATAGAATTACTTACAGCAAAACATAACATCCTATGCTATTACACTGACTGAACAAAAAGGAGCTCTTAAGAAATAATACCTTCCACTGATGGATTGCTTCTGCCAATTAAGATCACTTGATGTTCTGAGGGTTGTAAACTAGCAGACAGAATCAGGATTACTGACTCTATGTTTTTAGAGGATGAGCAAAAATCCTTGTATCAAATAAACAATAGAAATAATGTCTTAAGGGCGGTACAGTGGAGCAGTGATTTACCTCACAGCAAAAAAGTCCTGGATTTAATTCGGGCTCGGGTGTTTCTGTTTGAAGCTTGCATGTACTCCCCGTGCTTGCGTGGGTTTCCTCTGAGTACTCTGGTTTCCTCCCACAGTCCAAAAACATGCACAGTAGCCTAATTAGCTGTTCCAAACCCCCTAGGTGTGAGAGTGAATGTTTGTATGTGTGTTGGCCCTGCAATGACCTTGCGAGCAGTTCAGGGTGTACCCTGCCTTCACGCAGAGTCGGCAGAGATGGGCGCCAGCGTCCCCATGTCCATAATTAGCGTTAATCAGCTTAGAAAATGAATGAATGAATGGATGAATGAATAATCTCTATGAGGTCATTACGGAGCTTGAAATTCTCATAAATGATGGTGGTAAAATGACTGACATTAACATTAACGACAAAGCAATTTTTTTCCACTGAAGGAAAGAAAGAAAGTCTTTAGAAGCCCCAGTATCACTGGCAACTTTCATCATCATGAGGAAAAGCAATGAGCTTCATTTATAATAAATCAATAAATCATAAAATTATACCATTGGGCCCAGTCAAGGCAGTAACAAGACCATTCATTGCTCGATTGGCCCACATTCTGCTATCTTTCATACCAGGATATATTTTGCCCAAAATATGTGACAAACTAATGTTATGTCATTTTCTGCACCCCTTTGTCCTTTATCAGGCTCACAGGGAGGCAGGGTTCACTCTAAACAGATCACCAGATCATCTCAGGGCCAACACCACATGTACACATGTGTTTACATTCAGCATTTACTGTCACATTCACAGGTGAGGTCACTGTGGAATACCAAATTATGCTAATATGCATGTCTTTGTACTCTGGGTTGAAACTGGAGTACCTGCAGGAAACCCACACGAGCACAGGGAGAACATTCTATACAGAAACGCCCTCATTGAGCACAGACTAAGAACAAAAATTTAAATAAATAGTTACTGTATGCTTAACACCTTGCATTTAAATAAGCGTATTCAGTGTATTTTTTTTTTTTTAACACACATACTGAAGACCACAACATACAGAAAAAATTATTAGTCTGTTTTTTTTTTTTTTTTTTTTTTGTATTTATTTGTAGAATGTACATTTCCAGGAGAAAATGTGAAGTGGGTTTGCTGCTATATGGAAGTTGTTACCCAATGAGTCTCATCTGCCCTTTGCTCCTTACATCGTGTTTTCCCATCCAAGGTTGCCTGTTCCTGAACCACTAGCTGGAATGTGTTTTTAATTTGTTTTGCATGGACTCTTATTAATATCCCCTTTTTAACTGCATACTATATCCCCATTTTCCCCTGTTACACACAACATGACACACTGCTTGGGTGACAAGCGATGCAGCTTTTATTTCAGTAACGTAGGAGGTTTATGTATTCAACCTCCACTTCAGGATTAAAATGAAAATCCCCAGGCTTGTCCATTTCTTCTTGGATTTATAATTAATGGTGTTCAGAATTCACCTTGCATGACCAAGTTCACCATTAATCCAATCCAAGTGCAAAGGTCAAAGAACACTGTGTTTGTATGAATCTGATGTGTTTGCAATTTTTGTAATGAATGTAATGAATGAACTCAGAGTGTAATAGTCTAATATCAGAGAACAGGGCTCATCATGGGATGCTTCCTCCTCAAACAGAAAGTATTTGGGGTGTGAATAAGGAAGTCAGGCATCGATGGTTTTTCTTCAGTACTGTAATTACTCCCTATACTATTGTTGGACTGAGCCACATGGCAAAATAATAATAATAATAACAACAACAACAATAATAATAACTTGAAAAGCACTCAGAGAGAACACAGACCTCCACCAAGGCCGTTCAGTACCCCATAAGGTATTGTAAGAAATGCAGCATTTTTATAAATGCAACATTTGTTTTATTATTTGAGCCCTACAGTGCAAACGTGCAGCCATATATACGATTGCATTGTGTATAAGGTCTGCCTTCAATAAGAGGCTGTGTGCTCGGACAAGGAAGTATTAATAATTAGATTATTTTTGTGATAATTGGTCTAAAAATTGTACAGAAAGGTAAAGGAATGAGATTACACCATCAAATGCAAGCCTGGAAATTATACCTCGGAATGGTCCAGACAATTTTTTTTTTTTTTTCATTCCCTGCATCTAGACAATATTCTGGATCCCTGCCAAAATTTAATCCATTATTCCTTGTATCATTTCTGACTCATCTGGAAAATTTCATCAAAATCCGTTCATAAGTTTTTGAGCAATGCTGCTAACAGACAGACAAACAAACAAACAAACCAATGCCAGTGAAAACATAACCTCCTTGGTGGAGGTAGTAGTAGTAGTAGTAGTAATAATATTAATAATAATAATAATAATAATAATGAAGGATATACTTTCTTAACCGAGAACACTTTATACTAAGGTGAACTAAAGTGTGTCTGAAGGTGAGATTGAGAAGCCTCAATGCAAATGGCTGGTTTTGAGCACTGCCATTGCTCCAGTTTTTTTTTTATGTATATTAATGGACCAGTAGGTTTTCCACTGAGCTGAGCCAAACAGGACCATCACATTTATACTCAATTTCTCAGATAAGAAGACTTTAATTCAGGAAAAACATTCTGGAAATGAATTATGAGGTAACAAGATGGTTTGCAGAGACATTGATTGTGTTCATAACAATTATACTCAAGCAGGCTGTATTATAAGCAAACACAGAGTTCAGTTTCAAATTCAGACTGCACACCCCCAATTAAAAAAAAACAAAAAAAAAAAAACACACACATTCTAATTCTTCAATTTAATTATTTTTTTTGGAGTGTAATATTCCAGCAAACTGATGACAAAAATCTGCGGGTTTATTAACATGTACTTGGATTTATTTTACATTGGTTTCTCTTCCCTTTTACTATTTTCCTACTACGCATTGTTCTATTTATTCAGGTGCATACAGAATGAAGGGGGTGTATTTGGCTTGCTGTAGTGCTTTACTTTCTTTTTATCTTTAGTGGCCCATTTTACTGAAGCTGTACAGGCTCTGGATACTGAATATCTGTCAAGAGGCAGTTTTTCATAGTGTAACATTATTACTCAAGAGTACGACGGAGTATTAGGGCCACAATAAGAAAAAATGTTTTCACAGACTTCGAGAATAAAGTTAAATATTACGAGAAAAAAAGTCATAATATTACACGAGTAAAGTCATAATATTATGAATAAAAAGTCGTAATATTACGAGAATAAAGTCATAATATTACGAGAATAAATTCATAATATTATGAGAATAAAGTTGTAATATTACTAGAATAAAGTCGTAAATTTACGAGAATAATGTACCAGTAAGTGGATAATCAAACATGCCACAGTGTAACACAGGTAAGGTTAAGGTCATGAGAAAACTACGTTTTTAGGTAGCCTACGGATTAAAGAGGAACTATGCAGGATTTTAGCTTAACTATGCTATATTTATTTTTACTTTCATTAAACCACTTCGGCATAATTGTGACAGTTTAATGAATAGCATGTGACATTACGAGGGAGAATGAAGACTGTGTATTCAATGTAGCGTCTCTTCGCTTAAAAAACTGCAGTCAAGCATAAGGTGACCAGACTTCCTTGATTTTAAGTCAAGTCAAGTCAGTTTTATTTGTATAGCGCTTTTTACAATTGACATTGACATAGGGAGGAATCTATTTTTTTTTTTCTTTCTCTACAACCCTCTACACATCCCTAATGAGCAAGCCCGCGGCGACAGTGGCAAGGAAAAACTCCCTCAGTTGACACGAGGAAGAA
>JAQMYF010000014.1:16580056-16590641 GCA_030014195.1 Neosilurus mollespiculum | reverse complement strand
TATATATATATCATATACTAATGACATTGTTAAATATAAAGAAACCTTAAATATAATTTTTCAAATTTTATTTGACACATACGAAATCATACACAGTACAGCATGCATATTGCTGTATATGCACAGTACAGAATGCAATGCTTATTACTGTCCTATATTTGAAAAAGAATAAAAACTATCAATATCAAGAAAAATATTATATCAATAACTATTTGAGGAATGCCAATAGTTAAAAGTCAAATATAAATATAAAATATAAATGTAATGACGATAAATAATACGGTGTGTAATGTGTCGGTGCAGTATGTACACAAAGATGTCCAGTGAGTGTGGTTGTTGTGTGTGCAAAGTAGTGCAAGGTGTACAGGGAGTGCAAGTACATACATATGATAAATATATTATTCTGTAAATGTTGCTAGGAATATAGAATTTGAATCATGCAAATGTTTTATAAAGTTGTCTGAAAAAGGTGTGGGTTCATTTTTTTTTTTTTTTTTTTAAACTCATATTTAAATATAAAACTAATCGAGATTTTCTGGTCAAAATGTATACACACATTCATTTATATTTTTTCATATATATATATATATATATATATATATATACATATATATAGTGTATGTGCCACAAAATAATGTTTATTGTAGTATTACAGTTATTGTGTGCAGGAGATTTGTCCTGGATTGATGTCATCACGTGCGCACAGACACACGGTTACTTTACAGAAGTATGCAAAATCTTCTCGAACAATCATTAGTCTGAAAGGAAAAGAGGAAAAAAGCAAAAATGATTTTATGAGTCTAGTTTGTCTGCACATCTGCATATATCTCTATCAGGGTTAGCTTAATGTATACATGTTTGAGTTTATTGGCTAGAGTATGTGCATTATCCACAGGTTATTTTGAAACCGCAGGAATGGGTTTGGCATTAGAGTGGGCACAGTGATGACTTTGTTCCAGTGCGCGTTGAGGATTGTGCTGGCCGGCAGTACAAGTGCACACATTGTGTACCATTAAGGCTGGAACATCTACAGCAACAGCAGCACAGGAGCATTCCCAGTTTCCATAGTAATAACTAAAGACCTATGTCAAAATCATGGAAAGTTTGGATGTGTATATATGTACCTGTAGTATATCAGAGTGTTAACTGACATGCTAGCAAAGTCATAGTGATTAGCACAATCTAGTTTGTTCAATTGGGCTGTACGGTGGCGTAGTGGTTACTAGTGCAGAGTAGCGGTCTGCTTCACAGCAAGAAGGTCCTGGGATTTTCTGTGTGGAGTTTGCATATTCTTCCTTTGCTTCTGTGAGCTTGCTCCGGGTACTTCCACAGTCCAAAGATATGCACATTAGGCTAATTGACTACTCCAAACTGCCCCCAGGTGTGTGTATGGTGTGTTCACCCTGTGACGCTCTGGTGAGGTGTTCAGGGTGTACACTGTCTTCACCCAGGGTGGGCTGAGAGAGGTTCCAGACTCCACACGACCTCATTAAAGGATACAGCGATTCAGAAAATTAGGTTAGTTGGGAGTACGTGGCCCCAGTTGTCCTTCATATATACCCCATCTAATCACATGTAAAATCCAGTCCTGCTAAGAGCGTAACACAACACCTTTCTGCATAAAGACTAAAGCAGACTTAAGCAGAGATAAACATATACAACATGACAATTTGCAGAAAGACATGTTTGGAGTCTGACAGCTGACTTCCACAGGTATTAGGGTTCTCAAACGAAAGAAAAAACCCATTAGAATTGTATAATATAATAACTCTTAATGAGGAATTTATTTAACATTTCGGAAGGAGTCTAGGGGAATAAAAAGAAGGCAGGGTGCATCCAAGAGATGAAGGAATTGTGATTCCAAGTTCATCAATTTCCACTAAGGCTTGTTATGCCCTGTTAAGGTCTGTCAAGGTCTGGTACAATTCCCACATTCTATCACAGTTGGTGTCAAACTGAAATACATCGTAATAATGATGGCAAAAAATTTTGTGGGGATCACGGACATCATGCCCCAGTGTAAACCAAGGGCAACACTCAGAGCTAAAGCTGTTCCTTTGAGTTTTCTAAGCACAGACAATATTGTACTTTGGGGTTTCTTGGTTTCAAAGCTGGTTATAGGTATAATGACATAAATGATAAAAGTAGGCACCTGGAAAAGAGTCCTGAAGAGTATTTGTGCTAAGTTTCATCCAGATATACAGAAAACATGCAGCAATACATTCCCACCACCAAAAAATCCAGTTGCTTGCATGGAGTCATATGTGATACATTTGTTGGAAGAGTATATAAACGACAAAGTTTTTTTTTTTTTTCTTGCTTCTTTTAAGCTTTTTAACAGGTTTTAAGCAGCTTCAAAAGAATGTCTAAATGACTGATAACTTTACCTTGTATAGTAACATCTCTAGTAACATTACCTTGAGTAAAATGTTTCATAGATTCCACAACATTAAATCTAAGTTACTTTATTTGGATAAAAAGTAAAACTTTTGTTGTTAAAAATGTAATTGTTGTGGTGTTAGAGAAATAAACCACATTGCTACACTATTGCTAATAATTTTCTTATAGCAGCATGTCTCCAAGTGTTCTCTCCATATAAACTCCAGTTTAAAATAGAAAAATGATCCCACCCATATGACAGACTTTTTTTTTTTAGAATGTGCATTTCCTTGAGGTTTGGTTATATAACTATACTGTTGTGTGTAATTTCCAGCGTCAGCATTATCCCGAAATCCACCCATAGTTTCTTCCAGCAGCCAGCCACAGTCTCAACACTAACCGTTCCAACAAGGCCTAACTGAGCAGCAGGAGGTTGCTTTAGACCCAGTAAGATGTGACTTTCTTATGGAAAACCAACTTTTTATGACTGAGATCTGCTTGTCTGTAGTAAAACCAAGTGATCATTTAGGACCTTTCACCTCCTTTCTGCCTGAAAGAAGAGCATTATTAGTTTTCGCTGAAAGATAGCAGTCTTTCCCCATGGACAGACTTAAGAGTGACCTGTTTATATCCTTGTGCACTTAGATGTCACAGTAAACTCTGTTAAGAACTGGAAAACGGACAGAATGCGAGCTTTAAACACCTTGAAACGCATACAGATACAATCTCACTACTCTGTACTCTTTCTTTTATTTATGTCATGTTGATTTATTTAACAATGTTTAAATGACAGGTTCATGTATCACTGTTATAAAAGTGCACCTTGACAAAACACAAAATAAGTAAAAAAAAAAAAAAAAAAAATAGAAACAATATAGAACAGATTTTAAATGTAGCAAATGCCTTGGTGTAATATTTGCTGGTATTATTGAAAAGTAATTTGATAAAAAAATAATTATTTACCTGTAGTTTCAACACCTTCAATTTATTCTGTAAAACACAAAGAGATAAAATATGATATTCACACAAAAAAACTTCACACACACAAATAAAATTAAGATAAAAGTATAGCTAAATTGATCAATAACACATGAAGAAAGTAATAAGTTAATGACTCTCCGTAATACAATACAGTATGTACAACATGGTAAGAACTTCTAGGATGTACAAGAAGCTGTTTTACAAAAATGTACTTATATTTTTACTTATTTTATCAAAATACATATATGTGTGTGTGTGTGTGTGGGTGTGTGTGTGTGTGTATATTCAGAGTAGAAGATTAGACTGATAAACAGACAGATTGACCAATAAAAAGATTACAGTGAATACATATTATTACTATTATTATTGTGAATACATTTCCCATGTTGGTTCTCTGTGTTTATCTATTTTACTCACCGCTTTGGCCAGAGGAAGTCTGCTTTCTCTCTCTGAATGATAAATCACTGTTCCAAGTGTGTCTCAGAAGTAGACAGGAGAATAAATGCACCTGTGAGGTGCCAGTTTGGTGGTTACTGAATTTAGAAAATGCAGACAGCTGGTTTGGTCATGTGTGCTCGACATGATAAACATGAACAACCAATGGGTTTTGCCTACCTATTTATTAAACCCTACACACCACTGCAGAGAAACCCATTAAACACAAACACACATATGTACAAGAACATGGTATTTATAATCATGACTTTTACGTCAAGCTATGCTGTGTGCAGCCAAAACACAAATCCTCAGTGGATAATCAGCCCAAGCAGCATGATTTCCCTTCTTAATCCAATCTTTAAATATCCATTAAATAAGAGCATTTTGGAAAATAGGATTTCACACAAAATCCTGTAATGCGATTGTATAATGTTTGAATTTTTATAATTATTTGTGGTTAATAGGTTTTAATGTTCTCTAGCACATAGGCACAAAAAAATACTTCATGGGTACTAAGAGAATTGGGATAATAATGATATATGAGGGGCAGCAAGGTGGCATAGTGATAAACACAGGACCTTCTTGCTGTGAGGTTGATGTGTTCAAGTCCCTAGCTTGGGCGTCACTGTGTGGAGTTTGCATGTTCTCCCTGTGCTTGCATGGGTTTCCTCTGGGTACTCTGGTTTCCCCCCACAGTCCAAAAACATGCACATTAGTTTACTAAGTGTTCCAAATTGCCCTTAGGTGTGAGAATGAATGTTTGTGCATGTGTTGGCTCTGCAATGCTCTGGCAAAATGTTTAAGGTGTACCCCGCCTTCACCCAGTGTCGGCCGAGAGAGGCTCCAGCCTTCCCACAACCCAAGTATGAGTGAGTGATGATATTTGAACATAAGTGAACAAATCTGTTATACAGTGGTGCTGTGAGTGATATCAATACCCATCTGATATTTGTTTTATTTCCAAGAATGCCTTTATTAGGGTTGTGGGAATGCTGGGACCCAATCCATGTTTTACACATATTGTGTAGCATCCCATCAAAAAAATGCAGGTGTCAGTACACAATACAAAGAGTTTACTGTTGTGGAAATGAAATTGTGTGTACCCAAGTTGATTTTACCTGTACAATAACAGCTTTTGTATGTAAAAAAACGGCTCTGCAGATTGACTCCGTGCCATCGCTAGAACATACAAGTACACCTAGTGCAAATCACAAGTATTATAAGCTAAACATCAAACCTCACACAACCTAGCAGGTCAGTGTAA
Organism: Neosilurus mollespiculum; assembly: GCA_030014195.1. NCBI lineage: Eukaryota > Metazoa > Chordata > Actinopteri > Siluriformes > Plotosidae > Neosilurus > Neosilurus mollespiculum. The sequence continues at coordinate 16,585,579 of JAQMYF010000014.1, read as the reverse complement.
GGCCTGTTCTCCATGTGGTGAGTCCAAAACAACAGCTTTTTTGCTGTTCTTTGATCCGCAAAGCTGTGTGGAATTTTTCAAGTAGCGTTGTTAATGTGTTCAAACTTGTCAGTGCAGTGTGTTCTTTTCTCTCCTGCAGCTGCACAGCAGGGAATCTGTGTGCTCATTTCTGAGGCTTTAATCTCGGTAATGAGAATTCCTGTACAATACACCACAGGACTGGTTTTACCATTTTTAGTTTGAAGCAAGTTTAAAATTCAGTAATTTCAGTGGCACTACTGCCTTAATAAAAATAAGAACGTCTATTACATACTACAGCTGCTTTTTCTAGATTTTAACAACGTGCCTTTCAGGGCTGTGTGGTGGTGTAGTGGTGAGCAAGAAGGCCCTGGGTTCAAATCCTAGGCTTGTCGAGGGCGTTTCTGTGTGGAGTTTGCATGTTCTCTCCGTGTAGGTTTCCTCCCACAGTCCTACTACATGAGCATTTAGGTTAATTAGCTATTCCAAACTGCCAAAATGTGTTGGCCCTGCAATATGCTGGTGGGCCCTTCAGAGTAGACCCCAGCTTCACCCAGAGTTGGGTGAGATATGATCTAGTCTCCCCATGATGATTTTGCAGATGCCCTTATCCTTACACTTTTATCTCACTTTTACAACAGAGCAGTTGAGGGTTGCTCAGGGCCCCAATAGTGGCACCTTGACATTACTGGGGCTTGAAAGCCCATCCTTCTGGTAAGCAACCCACAGTCTCATATTCTCATCAGTAATGTTAGGGGAGGGTAAATGACAACAAAAAAATGTCTAAATTATTGTTTTCTTAGGCCAATAGTATCGAAGAGCATGAATAAGGATTTTGTTTTTGACAAATGTGCATTTTTATATCGGGTTCTGGCATTTTTCAAAATGGCAGCTGAAAAGACCAAAAAATGGGGCACTTGTACATAATGGCTTCTTTTCTTAGTTATATATATCTTTATAATTTGTGTTTTGTGTTTTTTTTTTTTTTTTTTTTTTTTTGGCTTTTATTATCAATGAATAAATATTGGTAGAGGTAAAACAATTAGAGTTATGCAGGGTTTATAGTCAATACTGATGTTTATTTTATATTTTCTCTTATTTTCACCTTTATATCAAATATTACAAGTTTGATTAGTGCACAGCACATGCAAAGATAACTGTGATGTTTATTTCTTCATATGTTCGTTCAAAATGGAAAAGAATTCTTGTGGAATCCTTGTGTGCTTTCAAGAAAAAGGTATAATGCTGTTGTAACTGAACTATGTACTACATAGCTTTCCTAAGAGAGTGAATGATGGCAGATGTGATCGAGATATATAATACCTGCAGTGATATTGTTCGTGTTCGAGATTGTCATGTTATTTTAGCATTTGAGAGCAAAATTTTGCACATAACTTGTTGTGGAAACGTAGTTACTATTTAGATATATTAATTGATTTGATATATGCATGTCAATTTTTTATGTTCCAACCACATCATACTATCACAAAAAATGCAGTCTCAGGTCCTTGTATCTGTTTTTTATCTGCAAAAAATGGGATGATTCCAGGACTGAATCAGCATTTTCAAAAAATTTGCAGGTCCGGATATAAAAATGAGTGATCCACACAAAACCTTATCCGATTTGAACTAAAATGACCTAAGAAAAAAGTAGTTTCCAATGTATATTATATACATTATATATATATATATATATATATCCAATATATCACATAATCTTTTTATTTACCCCTCCCTACTAATGTGTTCTGAAGTTCACTCCTGCTGCTTGACACTAGATGGTAGCATTAACCCAGTTTTTGTCATCTTCCACCTCATCCACAAACCGTATCGTTAACTGCCTAAAGGTGGTTGTAATGGTTGTTCCATTTTCCACTGTCTTCTTGTGGCTTGCATATGATTATAATGGAAGCAGAAACCTATGACCTTCCTCAGACCTTTATAAAGTGTTTCCAATGAACAACTGAGAATGAAAAGGACCATATTAACAAAGAAATAAAGTTAACCATAAATTATTGTCCCTAACAGTAACAGTATATACTACTAGTCTAATGTTCATTCATTCATTCATTAATTTTCTAAGCCACTTAATCCTAATAAGGGTCGCGGGGAGGCTGACGCCCATCTCATCCAACTCTGGGCGAGGGCGGGATACACCCTGGACAGCTTACCAGACCATCTCAGGGCAACACACATACAACTATTCACACTCACACCTAGGGACAATGTGGAACAGCCAATTAGCCTACTGTGCATGTTTTTGGACTGTGGGAGGAAACCGGAGTACCCAGAGGAAACCCATGCAGGCATGCCCCGTGCCCGGGAATTGAACCCAGGCCTTCTTGCTGTGAGGCGGAAGTGCTAACCTCTGCACCACGGTGCCACCACCTACTAGTCTAATGTGAATAACAAAACCAAATAAACAGCGCAGTTTAATTTGCCTGGCATGTCATTCATCTACATAATATAAGGAAGAAAGGAAAGAAGAAGGAAGAAAGGAAGGAAATGAGACCATATGATTAAACCTGTGATTGGGTAAGATTGAATTGGAAAAGTGCCATTTGTGTTTGTGTATCAGAGCACCAGCTGCATAAGTATTAGCTCTCTCTCCCTCTCTCAAGCTGAGGTCACAGTGGTCTAGATTGTGGGTGACTATGGCCAGAGCTTATAACATTTCTCATACCAGAGAGGCATGCTGACCCAAAGCAATGTTAACGCTAACCCTAACCACAGAATAACACAAGACAAAGGTGAGTAATATTCTGTGCACAGAATGAAAGTGAGGGAGTGAGGTAACAGCATAATATGAAGTTCAGGTAGGACTGTTTGTTTTCTGATGAAGTTCAAGGACATATTAAAGTGACTTCTGCTGCATTTGGTGGTTCTGAAGGTATCGGAGTTAGTGATAGGTCTAAAGTTTTGCATGGACCTAATTTGGTCTGTGTGTGTGTGTGTGTGTGTGTGTGTGTGTGTGTGTGTGTGTGTGTGTGTGTGTATATATATATATATATATATATATATATATATATATATATATATAGGTGCTATATGGGGTTCTGTTCATTTTCATGTGTTACTGAAAAAATACTGAACATTGGAACAAAATTTCTATGATGTATTTATTTATTTATGTATACTATTTAATTTTATTTTTATTTATCGATTTATTTATTTATTTATTTATTTTGTCTGTTTTGGATTTTTAATTTTTTTTTTTGTGCTGGTAATGAAACTAATATGAATGCATTTTCTTAAAATATTTCTACTGGCAACAAAAGGATATGTATGTCTTTTTCTGGAGTAAAACTTTGTAGATTCCCATACTTTTACAAATAAGTGCACTAGTCTGAGCTTGAAAAAGAGGGAAATGTAACTGAAAAAAGAAACACAAGGTAATACTTTGTGTATTTGCTAACAAAGAATCATACAGAAATGCATGTTTTATAGTAAAATAAAATTCACTTGGATAACACTGACTGGATTAGTTGCTAATAGTGAATCTGCCCTAATAAACTATCTGTAATATGAACAAATTAATGAAAGAGATCTGCACTGATGTATTTAAATCCACATGACTAAAAAAAGTTCATAACTTACTGAACTCTGATCTTCCGGTATAAATACTGTATTGTAAATTTGTTTAGACTCAGTTTTGGATTTTGCAGGTAAACAAACCTGCAAATTTTGAATTTGTTAATTTTCATGTTGATCATTCATTGCTGGCCTCAATTTACTCATTGATTGGGTAATGCAAGTACAAAAGAAAACAGTAATCGTTACTTATGTGAATTAAGCCTGAAGAACCCGATTTGCTCACATGAACCTATGTGTTTAATTAATTCATTTAACAAACAGGTTTTACTGACATTATTTAATGTATTTTACCATTACTAGTCATCGATATACAAAATTGCATGCTTGGATGTCTTTGTTTTACAAATAGGACCATTTCATTGTTGCAAATGGAAGATCTTACAGTAAAAAGGACCAAACTGACATGAAAGCAGTGACCAGAAAGTGTGTGTGTGTGTGTGTGTGTGTGTGTGTGTGAAAGAGAGAGAGAGAGAGAGAGAGATTTAATCTCTTAGCCTTAGCTAAATATCAGTGTTTGCATTTTGTAAAAACAAACAAAATACATAAATAAATAGGGCGTGGTGTACTGGTTAGCAGTTCCTCCTCACAGCAAGAAGGTCTGAGTTCCAGCCCCGTGCCAAACGTAGATGTTTCTGTGTGGAGTTTGCATGTTCTCCCCGTGCTTTCATGGGTTTCCTCCAGGTGCTGTGGTTACCTTCCACAGTCTGAAGATGTGCACATTAGACTAATTGTATATTCTTGATTGTTCCTAGGTGTGTATGTGAGTGTGAATGGTTGTGTGTCTCTGGTGGCCCTGCAATGGTCTGGTGAGCTGTTCTGGTTGGACCCTGCCTTCTTCCAGAGTCGGCTAGCATGGGCTCCAGTCTTCCCATGGCCTTAAAAAGGGATAAAGCTGCTTGGAAAATGAAATTTTGATTGATTGATTGAGTACTTGATTTAATTAAACAGATAATAAATAAATAGATAAATCTTGTAATATATCTTGGTGGATTATTTCATTTGATTCTTCGGCGCATGTGTTAACAGGTGTACAGCCTTTGCAGTTGCTCCTGCCCATCCTGTACTTTTACTTTTTTTTTCTTGTACTTATTATTTTATTGTTCATAAGTAGCTGCCCTCTCAATGTTAGTTGAGAGCATTTTTGTACTTTTTATCACTGCGGTACTTTTACTTTCATGGAGAGTTGGGACCACAGCACAGCAACTACACACCACACGCTTTGTTTACTCCAGGGATCAGCTGATCACCCAGAAGCCGGCAGGACTAGTGGCCAGACCCACGGACTTACCAGCTGAAATCTGGAGAAAAACACATAGGGGATGCAGAGAAGGAGGACAGAAGAAGAGAAAGGGAGGCGGCAATACAACAGAGACTTCTTTGTCTATTATAATGGGGAATGTGAGGTCACTGGCGAATAAGATGGACGAGCTGACAGCGCTAGCCCAGGGTCAGAGGGAGTATCAGAAGTGTAGTTTCATGTGCTTCGTGGAGACATGGCTGGATCAGAATATTCCCAGTGACAAGGTATCCATCGCAGACTTTCACACTGTCCGGGCCGCCAGAGACTGCACAGTGAGCGGAAAGGAAGGGGGCTTGCCATTCTTGACAATAGACTGTTCCTGTTGTACTCCTCTATGGAGTTTGTGGAGTCTTACATTACATCTTTACAATGAGCCGGAGTCTACAGAGGGTCTCTGTGCAGTGGAAGACATCGTGCCTTGTTCCTGTACGGAAGACCCCACGTGTCAGTGACCCCCAGGATTACAGACCTGTGGCACTAACTTTGCATGTCATGAAGACTCTCAAGAGACTCATACTGGATTATATATATATATATATATATATATACCATGTTTCCCCGATAATAAGACATACCCCGATAATAAGAACTACCCTTACTTCTGCAAAACG
>JAQMYF010000014.1:16546030-16579956 GCA_030014195.1 Neosilurus mollespiculum | reverse complement strand
GTGTCTTATTATCGGGGAAACAAGGTATATATATATATATATATATATATATATATATATATATATATATATTCTTATTGAGACTTTTATCTTATCTTTTTCTTTACTTGGTATGGAGCAACAGTGTGCGCACAACTTCCCCCAGGATCAATAAAGTATTCTGATTCTGATGGTTGTCATTGTTTTTTTTTTTTGGACATTCAATCTTTCATAATGCTCATAAATAAATTCTGTGCATTGATGTATTCTAATATAAACTATCTTTCTTTTTTTTTTTTTTAGGCCATGGCAATCACAAAGAAGATGCTCCCTTTCTCAACAATACAGATTCAGTGGCAAAGAGGAATGACTATTATGACAAGAACTTGGCATTGTTTGAGGTTGTTTTCATTTTTTGAACTATTTAGAACTATGGTCCACGTTCATAACAATTCTCTACTCATGAACTCTATCAGTATTTAAGCTGCATATCCTACTGTGGATATTCATCTAATAGCAGAAAAATTTTCACAATAAAATTTCCCTGTGAATATTTCATGTGATGAATTTCTATCTACAGGAGGAACTGGACATCCGGCCCAAGGTCTCATCCCTCCTCAGCCGTCTGGTCAACTATACAAATATTACTCAAGGGGCAAAGGAGCATGAAGAGGCAGAAAGTGCTGAGGCTTCCAAGAAGAAAACACCAAAGGTTCAAAGCACACACAACCTTATAAGGCAATAGTGTATAAAATGCATAAAAAAGCAAGCTGCTGTCAAGTTGAACATTTCATACAGTATATAACTCACAAATAAAAAAAGTTCTTTTTTCCAAAACATGCCAAGTCCTCTGTAGTGCAAACAGATTAATATTTGTTCTAAGGTGTTGAATTTACTGCAGCACAGTGGCATAGTACTTGGCATATTCGCCTCACAGCAAGAACATCCTGGGCACAGTGAAGGGTGTTTCTGGAGTTTGCATGTTCTCCCCGTGCTTGTGTGAGTTTCCTCTGGGTGCTCCAGTTTCCTCCTCCGGTCCAAAGACATGCAAAATAGGCTACCCGGCTGTTCCAAATTGCCTTTATGTGCGGATGTGTGTGTGTGTGTGTGTGTGTGTGTGAATGGTTGTGTGTAATGCCATGCGATGATCTAGACGAGCAGTTCAGGGTGTACCCCACCTTCGCACGGTGTCGGCTGCAACCACAATAATAGGATTAAGTGGGAGGCAAATGAGTGAGTGAGTAAGTTGAATTGGCATACATATCTCTAAAATGATACATAAAAACACATAAGGTCCTACTAAAAGTAATGAAATGACAAAATGTTTTTTTGGAAACAATTTTTAAAGGGTATATAGTGTTATACACAAATATGAAGACTCAGAGTAAATCCCATGCAGAATGAATGAATGAATGAATGAATGAATGAATAAATAAATAAAATTCACCCTTAAAATGGGAACATGTAACAGGTGAAAACTGTGCGCATATTACTCTTTTTGTTTCCTTTACTGCTGCAGTCACCAAACATGGGCACATTGATGGGAGTTTACCTGCCATGTCTACAGAATATATTTGGTGTTATCCTTTTTCTACGTCTCACTTGGATCGTCGGCACAGCTGGAGTCGTGCAGTCTTTCCTCATTGTCTTTATGTGCTGCTCTTGTGTGAGTTGTTTCATATCACGCTCATTTAAAATAATAATAAAAAGTCAACAACTAATAAAGAATAGTCTTTACATAACACTTGAAATAACTAAACATGCATGAACAGACTTGTGATAATTCATGGGCTTGTTTGTTTTCTTTTTTACTACTGCCTTTCGGGAAACATCTGCTTTACTTGCACGACCCACACTGAGACATGATGTATTTGTTGTCAGTGAGTCATTAACTGTCTGTGACATTCAGAAACTGTATACAATGATGAATCATTTTTATCCTTGTTTACAGACTATGCTCACTGCAATATCAATGAGTGCCATTGCTACCAACGGTGTTGTCCCAGGTAATATCGCAAATTACCTACTTTTATATTGTACAAACCTTTTCATTAGATGACATTAACTGTGTTCAGGGTGTACCCCACCAAAGGTGTTGAGAGGTTTTGGTTCGGTGGCCATAGGATATCATCTCTGCTTTTTGCAGATGACGTTGTCCTTTTGGCTTCATCGAGCCAGGACCTCCTGCTCTTGCTGGAGCAATTCGTAGCTGAGTGTGACCGGAACGAGAATCTGCACCTCCAAGTCCGAGGCCATGGTTCTCAGCCGGAAAAGGGTGGAATGCACCCTCTGGGTCTGAAATGAGGTCCTGCCCCAAGTGGAGGAGTTCAAGTATCTCGGGGTCTTGTTCACGAGTGAGAGAAGGATGGAGCGGGAGATTGACAGGCGGATCGGTGCAGCCTCTGCTGTAAAGCAGAGCTTGTACCGGTCCGTCATGGTGAAGAGGAAGCTGAGTCGGAAGGCAAAGCTCTCAATTTACCAGTCAGTTTATGTTTCTACCCTCACCTATGGTCACGAGCTTTGGGTAGTGACTAAAAGAACAAGATCACGAATACATGCAGCTGAAATGAGCTTCCTTCGCAGGGTGGCAGGGCTGTCCCTTAGAGAAAGGGTGAGAAGTTCTGTCATCCGGGAGGAGTAGAACCGCTGCTCCTCCACATTGAGAGAAGCCAGTTGAGGAGGCTCGGGCATCTGATTAGAATCCCTCCCGAACGCCTCCCGAATGCCTCGAATGGCGTTTCGGGCATGTCCAACCGGCCCAGAACACGCTGGAGGGACTATATCTCTTGGCAGGTCTGGGAACGCCTTGGTGTCCCCCAGGAAAAGCTGGAGGAAGTGGCTGGGGAGAGGGACGTCTGGACCTCACTGCTTAGGCTGCTGCCCCCACAACCCGACCCCAGAACAAGTGGAAGATGATGAATGAATGAATGACATTAATTGTTTGTATCTTGGGGATTGGCATTGTCACTTCACCGCGAGAAGGTTCTGGGTTTGAAATCTCAGTCATGGCCTTTATGTGTTGAGTTTGCATGTCCTCTTTGTGCTTATATGGGTTTCCTCTGGGTACTCAAGTTTCCTCTCACAGTACAAAGACATGCACATTAGGTCAACTGGATACTCCAAATTGTCCATAGATGTGAATGTGAGTGTGAATGGTTGGTTGTGTCTGAGTTAGCTCTGCAATAGAAATGAGGTTTGTTCAGGGTGTACCCTGCCAATCGCCCAAAGTGAGCTGTTAATTGCTGTAGTTTCCTCCATGAAACGTACAGAAAATTAGTAGTGTACATGATGGATGGATGGATGGATGCATATAGTCCTTACAGACAATGAGCACTTAACTTGTTATTAAAAAAAAAGTCCAACAGTCTGTTAATCTTGCTAAGTGTATTAAGGTGTTTGATTATTATATCTCTTTCAGTGCTGCTGTTTGTGTCAATGTGTGTATGTGTGTGTGTTTGTGTGGTCTGTTTTCCAGCTGGTGGAGCATATTTTATGATTTCACGCTCTCTGGGGCCTGAGTTTGGGGGTGCAGTGGGTCTTTGTTTCTATCTTGGAACAACCTTCGCTGCTGCCATGTACATCCTGGGTGCCATAGAAATATTTCTTGTAAGTCCCGTTTATGCTAGGAAAAATTCCAAGAACCTGTCCAGTACTACATTCCTCCTGCATACCTTTCCTCAAGGCTACATTGCTATTATGGAAATATTCATAGCAGTCTAAATACTAAAATAATACATAGGGACTTTGGGATTAAGAAATAATCTACTGAGCCACTGGGTTCCATTAGGATATTTTATTATTCTCTTCTAAAATCCACAGAAATATCTGGTGCCACAAGCAGCTATATTTTATGCCACCGATGTCCATGTGGAAAACATCGTCATGCTGAACAACATGAGAGTTTACGGCAGCATCTGTCTCAGTCTGATGGCTGTCGTGGTGTTTGTCGGAGTTAAATATGTGAACAAGTTTGCCTCACTCTTCCTTGCCTGCGTCATCATTTCCATTGTTTCCATCTATGCCGGAGCAGTAGCATCGATCTTCCATCCACCAGAGTTCCCGTAAGTTCAAGCACACTTTAAAAAACGGACGTAGATGGAGTTAAGTTGTTATGTTCATGACCTCTTTCATAGAAAATTGTATTAGAATGTTTTAAAGGAAAGGGGTAAATTAGATTTTAGTTGGACTTCTACTCAAGATCAACAATTTATCAAGGCAGTGACTCATGACAGTTGTTGAAAACATTTGTGAATCATCAAATGCACTGGGAACTTAATGCTATGCTTTGTCTTTTTGGTTCATTGCTGTAAACTCAACAAACGTCAACAGTCTGTGAGGACAAAATTTTGTGATAATTCAAATATTCTTGTTCAGGATTTGTATGCTGGGGAACAGGACGCTGGTGCGTGATCTTTTCGATGTATGTGCAAAGACAGTACCTGTCGGGAATGATACATTACCCAGTAAGCTGTGGAGGAACTTCTGTAGTTCAGAGAATGGCAGCAGTTTTCACTGCGATGAATACTTTGCCCAGAACAATGTTACTGAAATTCACGGAATACCTGGACTGGCCAGTGGAATCATCCAAGGTAGGAAGGTTTACTATGAAAAGTATGAATGTAGCAATGATTTTTATTTATTTATTTATTTACTTATTTTAAATGCATTGTATGGGTCTCAGCTGACTGCTATACAGTTTCCCTGATATGAAAATGTATTTTCAAGAAACCAGTCTTTTATACGAAGTGTGTGTTTGATGCAGACAACATGTGGGGTGATTACATGGAGAAAGGGCAGATACTGGAGAAACCTAGTCTGTCGTCTGAAGATGTCCATGGTTCTATGGAGTCCTTCAGATATTATGTATCTGCAGACATAGCCACATCCTTCACCCTCCTTGTGGGCATATTTTTTCCTTCAGCCACAGGTACAGTCACATCTGATAAGTGAGGATATTCTGTATGGTGTACCACAGGGCTCTCTACTAGGGCCAATTTTCTTTTTATTATAAGTGCTACTAAGACTCATAGGTTAAATATATTCTCGGTTTGTTCTATATTTACTGTTTTATTAATTTAATTATTATGTTTCAGTTTTCTTTATCCTCCTTTTCCTTTTGTAATTCGTATGAGAAAGGTAATTTACATTTATGGCATTTAGCAGACACCCTTGTCCAGAGAAACCTACAGTTATCTGAGCAATTGATGGTTAAGGGCCTTGCTCAAGGGCCCAACAGTGGCAGCTTTGGGGGTATTGGGGTTTCAACCCCCAATCTTCGGATTACTAGTCCAGAGCCTTAACCACCGAGCTACCACTGCCCTACATATTATAGTATATGTGATCAAATGTTAAAGGTGATCAAATTCATTCATTCATTCATTTTCTGAACTGCTTAATCCTAATTAGGGTCACGGGGAGGCTGGCGCCCATCTCAGGCGACTCGGGGCGAGGGCGGTGATCAAATGTTATTTATTAATTCAATAAGTGTGCCAGTGTATCCCTCATTGAATAATTAACCCACTTTGTCATTTTTACTCTTTTAGGCATCATGGCTGGATCGAACAGATCGGGAGATTTGAGAGATGCTCAGAAGTCTATTCCTGTAGGGACAATATTGGCTATCACCACCACTTCCCTTGTCTGTATCCTTCCTGGTCTTAATTAATAAATTTTTATTTTTATGTACCCGATACTAAATATCATAGTAACTGTAACAACAAAAAAATATATATCATACAATCTTAAGCATCCCAATTGACCTAAACAATCTGGGATATCTGATTGTTTTTCCTGAATTATTATTGCCAGATTTCAGTTCAGTAGTATTGTTTGGGGCCTGTATTGAAGGAGTGGTTCTCAGAGACAAGTACGCACTCATCTGAAGATGAATTCAAATTATTTATCCAGCCCTTAAAAAACTGAGTACACATGCATTTGCATATCTTTACAAGAAAATTTCATATGTGACTATACAGATTTGGAGATGCCGTGAACAAAAACCTGGTAGTTGGCACACTCTCTTGGCCCTCGCCATGGGTCATTGTGATTGGCTCGTTCTTCTCTACGGTAGGGGCAGGGCTGCAGTCACTAACCGGAGCGCCTCGTCTCCTGCAAGCCATTGCTAAAGACAACATCATTCCTTTTCTCAGAGTAAGATTTGGCATCCATTTCTAATCCTTTAATAAACAACCCTAAGATTTAAACCAGAACTACATGTACTGTTAACAATAGCATACATTTCCAGTGACATACTATTTCTATTAATTTTACTCTGGATAACTGCTACTGGATAACAATTAATCGTAGTTTCTGAGTAATGTGCTTTAAGAAAATAATAAATACATAAATAAATAAATAAATAAATAACTCTTCTGTTGGGACTTTTGGAAGCTACTTAAATAATTATGAAATTTGAATTTGAATTTGAAGGTCTACCCTTTCAGAAAATATGAACAAAGATAAATGTGTTTGCAAGTTAATGCTGTATGCAAACTATATAACTTTGTATAACAAGGTGTGTGTGTGTGTGTGTGTGTGTGTGTGTGTGTGTGTGTAATACCTAGGTGTTTGGACATGGTAAAGTCAATGGCGAGCCTACTTGGGCCCTGTTGCTCACTGCAGTCATAGCTGAGCTAGGCATTTTAATCGCCTCACTGGACATGGTGGCTCCTATTCTCTCTATGTAAGAAAATACCTCATACTCCGTCGAACACACTTGCGTATATATGCTACACTGCACAGTGACAGTGTAACTGATATCCCACATGACAATATATAAGAGTATACAGACACATAGTGGTGTATACATCTGAATCCTAATATTTTGGCCCATTCTTCCTGCCAAATTTGCTCAAGTCCTATCAGATTACATAAAGCCTTTGCGTGAACAACAGTTTACAAGTCCAGACAAGCTAATTTGAACTGTTAGTTTTGAGTTACTTCAATATTAACTTGGCAGGGTGATTAGGGCTGTTGCTTTGTTGGACGTAACAGTATATCTCTACCTCATTCTCAAGTCTCTTTCAGACTGGAACATGTTTTCTTCAAGGATTAGGCTATATACATCTTGTTCTTAATCCTTATCGGTTTCCCAGTCCCTACCGATGAAAATAATTTCTGCAACATGATGTTAGCACCAGATGTTATGATTTACAGTGGTAGTGGTGTTCTCAGGGCCAAGAGTAGTTTGGGATTTCCAACATATTCAGCACTTTTGTGTCAAACCCAGGAAATACTTTTTTGTGTTTTCTGAATTTCCTGATATGGTGCTACCACCACTATCTTTCACTGTAGCACGCATAGAAACATAGGACACAGAAGCCAGGGATCATTGTGCCACCGTCTACGAGTCTAAACCTTAATTTGATATGACTTTTAAAAGTTCATTTCAGCGTTGTGGAGTGCCTAGGCTATGGTCGTCCAGTGAGGAGGATCTCTCCAGTGTACCTTTATAAACATGTTGGGTCATACATACTTAAAGCATTGTATAATGCTTTTCAGTGGATGATCATGATGATGACGATAATAATAATAACAATAGTAATAATAAGTACACTCCTGGGCAACAAAAATGTCATTTTCCATGTCGGTATTTTCCAAAATTGTAGTAATTATTACCTATAACATACAAATATATTGAATAAGTATGCAAATTCAATTAAATAGTCGATATGGAATTGCTTTCCCTTTTAGATTTTGGTTCTTGGGTCTCTTGGTTCGACTTGCTGAACGATTCTTGCATCCAGATAGGTCCAAATTCGTCCACTAGTATTTGACAGCCTCCCAACCTGCAGTGGTGTTACTAAACTTTTGTCCAACTAATTTTATGTTGGATATACGTATGCCTAGATGTTCTCTATTGGGTTGAAATCTGGACTGGGTTCAAATCCCGGGCAGAACAGGAACTTTATGCCGTTCTTGTCCAGCCAAGCTTTAGTGGCCTTGGTGGTGTCGGTTTATTAGTTATAAAACTATCATCCATTCATTCATTTTCTGAGCCGCTTAATCCTAATTAGGGTCGCGGGGAGGCTGGCACCCATCCCAGCTGACCCCAGTCGAGGGCAGAGTACACCCTGTACAGCTCACCAGGCCATCGCAGGGCAGAAACACGCTGATGCAGTCTACTCTTGACGAAAATCAGCAATGGTTCTTTTACCTGCCTCTCACCACAGACAGTGAGAGACATGGCCGGCCTTTGATAACCCAGTTAGCTGCACTGGGGGGACAGCAGTGACATCCCGCTGATAGAAAGGCTTGAACCCCCGACCTTGGGATCAGTAATCCAGCAACCTTCCACTGGGCCACCACTGCACACGTTATAAAACAAATTATTTGATATAAATTAGCTGGTGTTCAGACAAACCATTAAAATTAACTGGTAATGATGTAGTCGTGGCTGTTACATACTTTTGCTGCTATACCTACAATTATGTAATTTCAATGTCGGCTCAGTTTTTTTGCCTTGGAGTGTATGCAGAAGAAAACATCAATTTTTGGTTCGGTTGGCACATAATGGCCTCAAACTCATGCTATTTTAGATGTTGGGATAATTATAGCTGTGGTGAGACAGTTAATACCATCTATCCATCCATCCATTATTTATACTGCTTATCTATCAGGATAACAGCAGAAGCTGTAGCCAATTCTAGCTGATTTTAGGCAAGAGACTATTATTATTGCTATTATTGCTACTATTATTATCTATTAGCCAGTTGACTTAATGTGCAGGTCTTTTTACTATGGGAAGAAAGTACTCAGAGAAAACCCAGGCAAGTACACTCCTGGGCAAAAAAAACTGAGCCAACATTGAAATTACATGTTTGTAGGTATATATATATATATACATATATACATAATGCCCAGGAGTGTACCAGTCTCCACACAGAAAGGTCAATAAACCAAACCCAAACCCTCTTGCTGGGAGGCAACAATGTTATCCACTGAGCCACTGTACCAACACCCCCCCACACACACACCACCACCACCACCACCAACGCTGCCGCCACCCTCAGATACATGATTTTTGCATTGTCTGCTATCCACACTTCTCTCATACTTGCTTGTTTTTTTTTTTTTTTTTTTTTCTTTTTTTAAATTTTATTTCTTAACATTTTTGTTCTTCCAACAGGTTTTTCTTGATGTGTTACCTGTTTGTTAATTTGGCTTGTGCTGTACAAACACTCTTGAGAACGCCAAACTGGAGGCCACGGTTCAAATATTATCATTGGTGAGTGTGCATGCAGTGTGGAACAGTCTGCAATCATGACCTTTTACTTGAGTTTTGTTTAATCCCCTCCCACAGACATGACACACCAGGTATACAACAGGTCTCTTACAATAAATTGGGCGAAATTCCGAGGACAGGAACACATCTCCTTTTTGAGATTGTATGAATCTCACCTGTTGTGTGATGATAAATGCCATCGTAGGCATTTTTTTTTTTTCATCTCATAGGTAATTCTCTACATATGGTCCATTTCATAGGTCTGTTGTGTGATGACCAGTGACTTACAGTAATCCTATAATTGCCCTATGTTAAACCTATGCCACTTCCATATATACACACATGTATCGTATGACATTTTTACAACAGCACTAAGTTGAGCATGTACACATTATGTCGCCACAATCGTTCATCAAATCACTTTCATCCATTCATTCATCTTCTTCCGTTTCTTCCGGGGTCGGGGCTCGTGGGCAGCAGCTTAAGCAGTGGGGTCCAGATGTCCCTCTCCCCAGCCACTTCCTCCAGCTCTTCCAGGGGTGACGCGAAGGCGTTCCCAGACCAGCCGAGAGACGTAGTCCCTCCAGCGTGTTCTGGGTCGGCCCCAGGGTCTCTTCCCACTTTCATATGAACATAATGTGATTTGCATTACAGATGTTTGTTTGTGATAAAGGCTTTACCAGCCACACTAGGTTCAGTAGTACACTAGGTACTAGTACAATTCAGGTGTATCACTTAAACAATGGAACGATGAACAAGATTGTAGCTTTTAAATGCAACAGGTATAAATCCAGTGCCTTATCTGTCTTTCTCAGGGCCCTGTCTTTCCTAGGAATGAGTATGTGTCTGGCTCTAATGTTTATCTCGTCCTGGTATTATGCCATCATAGCCATGTGCATCGCTGGCATGATCTACAAATACATTGAATACCAAGGGTGAGTGGTAGTTTAAAAAAATTAACTAAATGAATCGAGATGGCTAGGAACACCCAGGTATATTATATCATTATTAAGGTGATTACATGATACTGGTCCTGATTTGAGCTGATCATATTCCAGTGTTATTCCGATGTTGGTCCCATTTTATCCCAATCTTATACTAATGTTACTCTGATCGTTACCAAACTGTACCAATGTTCGCCGATGTATACCGATGTGCACTCATTTAACTCCAATTTTTTAAACCTTGTTCCACAAAAAAATTATTTCAACACTCCCAAAATATCTCACCCTTTCGTGAAGTTTTCCCCGAATTCTACAATTTCCTCTGATGTTCTACGGTATTTTCCAGTGTAACATCAGAATATGATCAAGATAGATCGGAATCATGATCAGTATTGTGTAAGTGCATCTTTATGTGCTTTTTTTTTTCACACTTTCTTTTTGCCTGGTGTCAGAGCGGAGAAGGAATGGGGAGATGGGATCCGGGGTCTGTCACTCAGTGCTGCTCGATACGCACTGCTTCGTTTGGAAGCCGGACCCCCTCATACCAAAAACTGGAGGTTTGTTTCTTTATCATGTCAAACCAGGACAATGCATAAATAAAAGTAATGTTTATGTTGATGAATTTTGCTTGGCTTTTTTTTCTTTTTTTCTGCTTAGAAGCTTATCATTATCATTATCATTATCATTATTATTATTATTATTATTATTATTATTATTATTATTATTAATATTATTATTATAACACCTCTACTTGCTACAACCCTGTCTGTGGGTTTGTTACCAGACCATTAAATAAATCAGAAATATATTACTTCAAAAACTCAGAGGGTATGAAAATGAGGTTAACGTATAACATTGCACTGTATTAACAAGTTTTGTTCTAATCTTTTTTTATAGACCACAGGTGCTTGTGCTGCTGAAGCTGGATGAGGATTTGCATGTCAAATATCCTAGAATGTTAACTTTTGCTTCCCAACTAAAGGCAGGAAAGGGCTTGACGATTGTGGGATCAGTAATCCAGGGCAATTTCCTGGACAGCTATGGGGAAGCACAGGCTTCCGAACAGGTAATAATATGATAACTTTTCTATTTTATTTCCAAATGATAGACTGGAGACATGATCACGACCTGGCACTTTATGATGGCTGTGTGTGTGTGTGTGTGTGTGTGTGTGTGTTTCAGGCCATAAAAAACATGATGGAAATAGAAAGAGTAAAGGGTTTCTGCCAGGTAGTCGTGGCCACAAAGGTGCGTGAAGGAATTGCCCATCTTATTCAGTCATGTGGTTTGGGTGGGATGAAGCACAACACAGTAGTTATGGGTTGGCCTTATGGCTGGAGACAAAGCGAAGACCCTCGAGCATGGAAAACTTTCATAAGTAAGTCCATTTCTGGGTAATTACTCATTTTATCCCCTTTAGTATGCTTGCCTTTAATGAAGCATAAGGATCATGTATATATTCTTGAAATTTAAAAGATCATCATTTGCCAAACCAATTAATCCTGCAGGGAGGCTGGTGTCTAAATCAGCCAACACAGCCGAAGGTGGGGTACACCCTGAACAGCTCGCCAGACTATCGCAGTGCAACACACGCACACAATCATCCACACTCACACCTAGGGTCAATTTGCAACAGCCAGTTAGCCTAGCATGCAAGTATTTGGACTGTGGGAGGAAACCAGCATACCCAGAGGAAACCCATACAAGCACTGTGAGAACATGCAAACCACACAGAAATGCCCTCATCGAACCTGCGATTCGAGTCCAGGACTTTCTTGCTGTGAGGCAGATGTTCTGAGCACTACGCCACCGTGCAAACCATTAAAAAAATAAATAAATAAATAAATAAAAGATATTTATAAAACTCTGTCATAACGTTGTACAACCATAACACCAAAAAAATTTAATGTTTTGAAAACTACTGAGTGTGGTGGCATTGGTGATGTAATGTAGATATGATATCTTGGATACAACAATTAAAAAAATGCTGCTGATATCTTTGGACTAGACTTTCGTAAATGCGTATGTAGTTTAATGCAGGAAGATTAAATTTCATCTGGACTTTTTAAAGATTGTATGTAGCTATGTGTACACTATACTTAAGTAAATATAACATTTAAGAACATTTTTGCACAGTTTTTTCTATGTTTCTATATTTTTTTTTAGATACAGTTCGTTGTACCACAGCTGCCCACCTTGCACTGATGGTACCAAAGAATGTGTCGTTCTACCCCAGCAACCATGAGCGCTTCACTGATGGATACATTGACGTATGGTGGATAGTGCATGATGGAGGAATGCTCATGTTGCTACCCTTCCTTCTCAAACAACACAAGGTTCAATTCGGGTCTTTTGTGTGTAATTAACAAACATCGCCAAATATATTCTTTATATTCATTTGCTATAATAATAATAATAATAATAATAATAATAATAATAATAATAATAAAAAATAGCTGTCCTATATTTATCCCCAGCATCTTATATCACAGGTGTCAAACTCTGGCGTTCGGGCTAAATCCGGCCCGCCCCCTCATTTTTTCTGGCCCACAAGAACTTTCAAAGAATATGATTATTGTACATCATCCTTCCACTAGGCGCCTATTTCAAGCAAACAGCTAGTCAATCATGACTGAAGAAAGATTGCATGCTAGCTTGTCGCTGTTAAGCCCTTTTAAAGTAGATGTTCAGTGATTATTTGTCCCTCGATCACATTTAAATTTAGCGACGTGGCCCTCGGTGAAAATGAGTTTGACACCCCTGCCTTACATCCAATGTATTATTCTCCTAAATAACCTCAAAACACTAATGACACCTTGTGATATCTTTGTTGTTTAGGTATGGCGAAAGTGTAAGATGCGTATTTTTACTGTAGCCCAGATGGACGATAACAGTATTCAGATGAAGAAGGATCTGGCAACCTTCCTATACCAGCTCAGATTAGAAGCAGAGGTGGAGGTTGTGGAAATGGTAAATAAATAATACAATCTGCAGCTAATCAATGATCTAAACCCATTTAAAACAATGGAACACGTACAAGTCCCTGGAACTAATTGAATACATTTTATTTTGATTTTATCTGTAGCACGATAGTGACATCTCTGCATACACTTATGAGAGAACACTAATGATGGAACAGAGATCTCAGATGCTTAGGCAGATGAGACTGTCCACAGCTGAGAGGAACAGAGAGGTGTGTGCATTTACATCTATTCGAGGCACTGCTATTAGTATTAGTATTAAATAAGACCTTTCAAAATTCAACATATCACTGATGGCTAAAAGTTTATGTAGTGGTTTAGTACTCCGGATTGTTCCTAATAGGCCCAGTTAGTGAAGGACAGACACTCACTGGTGCGAATGGGCAGTCTGTATTCTGATGAAGAAGAGGAATCTCTAGATATCGTTCCTGAGAAAATCCAGATGACGTGGACCAAAGATAAACTGGACATGGAGAGACAAAACCGCAACAATGCTCCAGAGAACTTCCGAGAACTCATTAGTCTTAAACCGTAAGTACAGAAGAAAAAAATTCATTGGTCTGTTTCCAGTGTGATTATTATTATTATATATATATATATTTTTTTTTTTGTGGCATTAAACAGTACACTTAACTTGAGATAGCATCATGTCAATTATTTTTTTTTTTTTATGTTTGGGACAGAGATCAGTCTAATGTGAGACGGATGCACACTGCAGTGAAGCTCAACGAAGTCATTGTGAATAAGTCCCATGATGCCAGGCTGGTACTGCTCAACATGCCTGGGCCTCCTCGGAATCCTGATGGTGATGAGAACTGTATCCTTCATTTTTATAAGAATGAATTAACATGAAATGAATGCACTGCTAATGTCATTTATCCCCAACCTTAACTTTCATATCATTTTATACAGTGCTTTATTTATTTATTTGTTTGTTTGTTTGTTTTTAAAAGTGGCTTCCCATAATAAATAACTTTCCTCTTTCATGTAATGGTAGTGATGCCAACACAGCTAAGCATACTTTTATCAGCATTATTGAATGCAGTGTTATTTTGTGTGTTAGCAATAAAACAATAAAAAACTACAAAATACAAAACATAAGTTATAACATAAGTTATGACCAAAAGCCAACAAGGAATCAACTTAATGTTGAACTATTAGCTATCACACTTGTTACGTACAGCCTTTATACTGTGAATAAATGTGCAGAAATAAGTACCAATTCACTTAACTAACTAGATTTGTCCTTAATGGATATTTAATGAAGCTTTAGGTGAAATATATTGATTTGAGTCACTTTGTTCTTCGCTAAAATAAGGAAGCTGGCTGGCCTGCTAGCTTACAGGAAAGCACTTTATTACTTAGCTGTAAGGGTGTCATTTCACATTAAAGACATCACAGAGATCATGAAACTGCATTGTAAGTTACGCCATTCCCATGTTCTATATACAGTACCAATGTCTATCCTGACAGTTAACCAATCAGATCATGCCATTCCAGGGTAGTGTATACTAAAACCCTTTATTTATCTTTTGGTAACACAATGCATTTAATGGTATTAAGATTATTATGGACAACACTATCAGACTTTTTCCCTAACTCAAATTGTTCAGATATGGAGTTCCTTGAGGTGTTGACAGAAGGTCTTGAGAGAGTGCTGCTTGTAAGGGGTGGAGGTCGTGAGGTCATCACTATCTACTCCTAACTTGCCACGCTACCAGATTTGACCCTGAAAGGCTGATTGAGAGCTTTTCAGAATAAAAATTGATATCTGAATATTAATTTAAACATAAAAATATCAATATTTCATGAGATAAATTTATATTTCACAGTTGCACACATCTGGCACACACATCTGGCACTCATTCAGTGGCTGCAGCCTTACGAGTATTTACACACAGTGTATTAAGCAGTACTTAACATAGTATATTTCTGGGAAATATTAAAGTCTGAATTCCAGTGTAGTTCAGCCGACAAGAAACGAAATTGTGAAACACTGAAACAGGCTCTTTTGCTTCTCATTAGAAACTTTGTGTAAGAATCCATGATAAACAGGAAGTTTCCTCAGTCTTCACAGAGCAAACAAAATGCAATCCAATAAATCTGCTTTTGTTAAATGGCTGTATAATGTTATACTAAGAATTTAGTGCAGCTACATCTGTGTATGTGGTAAGATTTCAGTTCAAATACACATAGTGTAGTCCTGGAAAAAAAATATATATATATTTAATTTATTTCCTTATTTATTTGCTTTTACTCCCCATTGGCTTGAGAGTGCCAGGATGTAGATAATGGTTAAAGAAAGAACATTGAATTTATTCTGGATTTTTGGTGAAACCATAAAGATTTTATAACTTATGAATTTTTGTACTAGAATTTTGAACATTTCACAGGAATATAATGATACACATTTGTAATTTAAAAAATAGTGAGGGTTTTTTTCTGTACTTTTGTAGTCGGTATCAACACAACTCACAGTGACAACAGTAACTGATAAATATTGTCATTTTTATGGCCACAATTACTTTACAGGCAAGTGAATGTGTAAAAATACAAATTAATGGGGAAAAAAAGAATAAAAAATATCAGGTTCAACTCGGTTAGCATGTGCTAATGCTTGATTTGCTTGTGTTCATGCATACATAGTCTAGACAGAAAGAAAAAAGTAAAAATAAAGAGCAGAAAACTTCATCTCTGTGAGGTTAAATTAAAAAACTAAATAAAAATCTAACTGTTCTCAAATTCTAACTTATAAAAGCTACTGTGATTAAGGTACATTGTGGCATAAGACAACGGTCATCGACAAGGGTGAGGTAAAGCAATCTAACACGATGCATAAATGAAATGAAATGTTTCCCCATCCTGTAGTATTTGTGCTTCTCATTAACATATAATTACAGTTTACATGTGTTAACTAATTGTGCGTCATTATATGTATATATTTGCTACATTCAACACTGTAGAACGCATAAATAAAAAGAAAAATATGAAATGTTATTACACCACTTCAGTAATATGAAATGTTATCACACCAGTTAGCATGATTATACGTTTTCCATCTAAACTATTGGGTTTCATTTAAAAATTAATTTGTAAAAATAAATAAATAGAGCTGAAACATAGTCTCCTGCAAAGCAATCTGTCCAGAATAAATATTAGGAAAATCACACACAAAAAAACTGTTATATTAACAATAAAAAACAACAACAAAAGACAATGAAATGCTTTCATATGAAACACACGCCAATATTTTAAAAAAATGGCCAGATTCATTCATTCATTCATTTTCTGAAACTCTTAATCCTAATTAAGGTCACAGGGTGGTTGGCGCCCATCTCAGCCAACTCTTGACAGCTCGCCAGGCCATCGCAGGGTAGAGACATGCTAACGGCAATGCAGCCTACCCTTTACGAAAGTCAGCAATGGATCTTTTACAGTCAGTGGGAGACATAGCTGGCCTTTGATTACCCAGTTAGCTGCACTGGGTGACAGCAGTGACAACTCGGTGATAGTGGGGCTTGAACCCCCAACCTTTGGGTCAGTAAGCCAGCACTCTACCACCGGGCCACCACTGCCACAAAATTTTCCAGTTTTTTTTTTTTTTAGCAAGTAGGGCTTTTACTTGTGCCTGTCTAACTGTGCAGCATTTTAACAAATTATTAAAATGTTTTGCATTCAGATACAATTATACAGTCTCTTCATGCAAATGTAGACATCTACCGTACTGGTTTATTTACAATAAATAAACCAGTTGCAAGAATAAGTATAGATTACAGGTGAGTGACATCTTAAAACTGTAAGAAAATACAGAGGGTTGCTGTCCCTGTGTCATCTGTGGTGCCCCTACGGCCAACCAGGCTACAGGACATACAGAAATAAGCCAATAACAGCCTCTCAGCTTATATATAACTGATTACTGTGATGTCAAAAAGAACCACCTTATTCTCTTATTAAGAGCTTAGAAGATATAAATCATAAAAGAACCTAGCCTGCATGAATTCATAAAATTTAATTTGTTAAAAATGTCAGAGGCAGTATTAGGCTTTCCATGATTTCTTCGAACTGTTCTCTTTTCTAGGGCAGAATGACTGATCAACATAAAGTTATGTGAAAACATAAGTCCCATGGAAATTGCTGATTTTCTTTTGAAGCATATTTTTGATGTAAAAAGAGGTCTACAAGAACCACTGAATTTTACCACAGAGCCTGTAGGTTATTCTTCCAACTATTGGTGTGAAAGTGCAAATGTCTTCCAGGAGAAAAAAATATGAATTTCCTGTATTACCAATTAATTCATATTCTGAACCACTTTATTCTTCATTAGGGTCACAGGGAGGCTGGAGCCTAATTCAGGCGACTCTGGGTGAACTCAGGATACCAAGACAATGGGAAAAAAAAAAGACACATAGAGAGCCAAATATAATAAAATAATGCAGAACTAGATGTACTACAGAAGCCACTGTATACTGTGAAATAAGAATATACAACAGCATAAATAACCAACGGCTTCAATTCTATAATGGTAAAATAGATGACTTCACTATCATAGTACTTAAACTACATGTGCCTTTTTCACAAGAAGGTCTTATTTATTTGATGCATTATTATATCAGAATCACCATAAAGTGGAAAAAGAGAAAACGGCCCAAAACAGAGCCCCTGTGCTGAAAGGACCGCTTGCTCTTACACTGGATGACTTGACTTTTTCGAAAATAACTGGACGCTGCAGCACCAAACGGCATTCATTTTCTGCCTCTTCATCAGTGATTGTCACCTCACTGGGATGAATGCTGTGCAGTTCATCACGAATCTGAACAGCAACAGGAAACAGAAACAGCAGCAGTTTTTATGATTTTGCAAACATGTACTGCAAACTACAGTCTGTGAAGCCAGTGGAGCAAGACACTGTAAAAACAGATAATGATACGCTTCATATGGATTTGTGGGATGTACAGGATAAGTTTGAAGGCCTTAAGCTAGGATTGGTAATCTGGAAGGCTAGCAAAATTTGAAAGTAGCATCTGTTCAGGGCTTCTGCTAAACTCTGACCTTCACTCGAAGGCCCTTCTGCAGGTTCATCCATGGTAGGATCATGCGCAAGCAGGGATACATGGGAGCATTTGATTGGATTGGTCAGCGTTTTTAAAAGATTACCATGATTACAGATGGCAGATTGTTTTTGGAGCTTTTTTCAGATCTCATGGGTTACTGACTGCTGTCAGGGCATGAAGACCAATTTAACCAATATAACAGTTTGTGTATACAGCTTAAAAATTACCAACCTCATCTTTAAGCAAAGTAAGTATTTACATCACATGATATCCATCCTATAGGACTAACCACAGATCCTCTGCTTTACATCAAGAGAAAATATAATAATAATCATCATCATAAAAACAACTGCACTGAAGTATGTCTACCTAGGGCTTTTTTTGCATACAAGCTATAATGTAAGAGATAATGCACGACCAGCTAGTGATTATCATGAAAGAAAACCCAAACAAAGGGAACAGAGTCACTCTGAAGTCCTGTATAACTTTGAAGTGGTTTGTTTTGCAATAATGAGCAGCTTGCTGTTCATTAACTTACGTATTAAATGGCTTTTTACAAAATATCGATCTAAAGATGGGCGACACAGTGGCATAGCGGTTAGCACGTCTACTTCACAACAGGAAGGTCCTGGGTTCGATTCCCAGACCAGGGCGTTTCTGTGTGGAGTTTGCATGTCTTTCCTGTGCTTGCGGGAGTTTCCTCCGGGTACTCGGGTTGCCTCTCACAGTCCAAGAACATGCACATTAGGATAACTGCCCATAAGTTTGGCTGTGAGTGTGAATGATTGTGTGCATGTGTTTTGCCCTTAATGGTCTAGCAATCTGTTTAGGGTGTACCCTGTCTTTGTGCAGTGTTGGCTGAGATGGGCACCAGCCTCCCCACGACCCTAGTAGGATTAAGTGGTTTGGCAAATGAGTGAGTGATTAAGTGACTTAAATATGATGTTATTATTTAAAAATATATATTTTAGTGCTTCATAGCCACAGGGGATCCTACTTAGCAACAGTCTTCTTTTAAAGTAATGACAAACCACTGAATACTTACTCTGACCAATCATATTTGAGCATTCACAAGATCCCTGTAATGAGCTCAATAATCAGACCAATCAGAATGAAAAAGAATCAAGCTGTGGGGTATACTAAATTAAGAGATTTTTTTTTTTTTTTTTTTATGTATTTGTATATAGTTGCATGGTGATGACCACTGGAGGTTGATTTTCTGTAAATGGGTTACACATCCTCTCCCTTAATTCTGGGGTGCATATTCTCTCATTTATGATCTACCAGGCTTAGTAACTTTTACAAAAGTAAAGATTATGAGGTTTAAATAAAGGTAATCTCTCACCTTTTCCATTTCCTCGAACACTCTAAGAAAGTTAAGCCTCAGCACACCTGCCAGCTCTGCCTCGCTCCAGTTCCTTCTCAGTAATTCTCCAATCAGGACAGGGTATTTCGACACATCCTCCAGACCCTGAGGAAAGCTAAAGCACAAACACTTTAAAGGACACATCGTTTCATGTTAGATTAAGGCCAGGTGTTTGCTATTCATGCCGCTCAGGAACAGACCTAAGTTCGCGTGCTGGAATTTTAACAACTTGGAAAACTGTAAACAGGAAAATTCTCTTACCCGGTGGCCCCATCATAGTCACCTCCGATACCAATGTGCTCTGCTCCGATCATGTGCTTAAGATGGTCAAAATGATCTGCAAGCAACAGGATTAAATTTCAGGAAAGAGGACGCACACACACAAACACACACACACACACACACACACACACACACTTCCCTCTTCTTTAGTAAAAGTGGTATAACTCACCAGCTACACGAGAAACATTTGCTTGTGCACCACAGGCTATAAAGTCACTGTAGAAGGTCACCATGATGAGCCCTCCATTTGCTTTCTAATTAAAATAAAATTACACATATGGTACGCTAATAACAGTAAGAGTAGTAGTGGTATGTAAAATCCTAAATCTAATATTAGCACAAGAAGGCTTGGAGATACCAGCATGAGAAGGAGGTCATCAGGGACGTTGCGTGTGTTGTCACAGATGGTGTAGGCGGAGGAGTGGCTGAATATGACTGGAGCTTTGGTATGTTTCAACACGGCTTGTGCTGTCGCCCAGGATGTATGAGAGAGATCAATCAACATTCCCAGCCTGTTCATCTCATGCACAACTGCCTGGAGTAATGAACAGGATGCATATACATAATAATAGGTTGTTGTTATTATCATTATTATTATTATTAATGTTGTAAAAATAAATGCAGCAAATAAAGCCTCATTGTCCAAACAAAGAGTTCCTCCTTCTTATTGTTCTTATCTTAATCTTATTGCATGACAAGCCTGTATATATATCCGGTAAACGCAGTTTACAGTGGGCACACCATCTAAACAAGATCATATTATATATATATGCATACCACTAGTCTGAACATAGTGCTGTTTTGCAACCCTTTTTTGGCAGATGAAAAGAAAACAATTGGAATAATCTATTCATATATCAGTTACACACATGCACGCACACGCACAAATACATATACACGTTTCGATTTCAAATGGTTCTAGTTACCTTGCCAAAATCTGTTAAGGAATTGTTGGTTCTTTTGTAGTGAGGGTAATATTTGGAAGAGCTTTCTGCCCTACATAAGAGAGCACATGAGAAACAAAAACATTGATATGCATGCACACAAAAAGACCAAAAAGTAGATATTATCTGGATAGTGCATCTTTCTCATAACAGCAGTGACTCTGACATGTGTATGTATGTTATGCTGTCTGTATCAGGTGCAGTAGTGTATTAATAATAATAATAATAATAATAATGTGAATGATTGATTGGGTATCTATGTGCTTACCAAGGTGTATTGCAGGTGTGTGTGAGGGTCACAGATCTCACTCCAACTTGATAGAACATGCGTAGAGCTGGCAGACTGCTATCAATTGCATGGCCTCCTTCCACACTAATCAAACAAGCTATTTTCTTCGTGGCACTCATTTCTACGCACACACACACACACACAAACACACACACACACACATATCAAAGCAATTAATGAGTCTAATAATTCAATCTTGTAGTGGAAAGTGTGGTTATGTGGAAAAATGACCCTCTAAATAAGCAATATGTTCAGGAAATTGCGCTTGGGTGTGCCGTCATGCCAGTGTCTACAGAGTGCATGCATCTGCACATGTATGTTTTATATTACGGATGAAAAATATGACATGAAAAAATGGAAATGCAAACTAGATGCAAATAAGCAGCCTGTAAAATATACAAATTAACTATACAATATAATAAAAATAAAATATGATTCTTATCCTCCTGCTAATTAAATATATTACATAATGTACAATACTCGGGCATTTCTGTATGGAGTTTGCATGTTCTCCCTGTGCTTGCTTTTGTTTCCTCTGGCTACTCCGGTTTCCACCCACAGTCCAAAAACATGCACACTAGCTAAATGGCTGTTCAAAATCACCCCTAGGTGTGGGTATGAGTGTGTAAATGGTTGTATGTGTGTTGGCCCTGTAATAGTCTGGCAAGCTGTTCAGGGTGTACCCCGCCTTCTCCCAGAGTCGGCCGAGATGGGCGCCAGCCTCCCTGCGACCCTAATTAGGATTGAGCGGCTTAGAAAATGAATGAATGCACAATACAAGTGAACAATACCTGCAGCAGTGGTAGCCAACTCCAGTTCTGGGTATTCAGTGCATATGCGTCGTATCACATCAATCTGCTCCAGTGCCAGTCTAACAGCATCCTTGTTTTGAGCTGTACATAACACATATGCCGCAAACATCTGAAAGG
The DNA here is from genome assembly GCA_030014195.1 of Neosilurus mollespiculum. Lineage (NCBI taxonomy): Eukaryota > Metazoa > Chordata > Actinopteri > Siluriformes > Plotosidae > Neosilurus > Neosilurus mollespiculum. The sequence goes on along the minus strand of JAQMYF010000014.1, from coordinate 16,557,968 downwards.
GTACAAAATTAGTTGACCAAACAATCAGTACAAGGTAATGAATCAGTGTACATAGAGTACTGCATCAGCAGGGTACTGAATCAGTTTAGAGTACTGCAACAGCAGGGTAGTGAATCAGTATAGAATATTACTGCATCAGCAGGGTACTGAATCAGTTTGGAATATTATTGCATCAGCAGGGTACTGAATCAATTTAGAGTACTGCAACAGCAGGGTACTGAATCAATTTAGAATATTATTATTTTTTTTATTATTTTTTTTTATTTAGTATAGCTTAGTAGTATAGTATATATTTATTTAATATAGTATAGAATATTATTGCATCAGCAGAGTGCTGAATCAGTACTGAGTACCGTGTTAGAAGCATCTATTCAACTTGAATGTATTAAATCAAACAATATTATTATTGCAATATTATACAATAACAAGAAATTAATTGGAACATTTTTTTTAATCGACTGTTTTTACATATATCTTATTTTTTTTATCTAGTTACTGTCATCGCTATGCATAAAGCTATCCAGGTCTCATTTGACAGACTGGTTTCTTCCCACAGTCCAAATGCACATAGGATTAAGTGGATATTCCAAATTGCCCCTATGTGTGAATGTAAATGATTGTATGTATCCTGCAGTGGTCTGGTGAGCTGTTCCGGCTCTCAGAGATGGCTGAGATAAGCTCCACCCTCCCTGTGTCCCTAGTATTAGGACTTAGCATTAGTATTATATGGATTAGGCAGTTTGACAAATAAATGAATGAATGTTCTCTTGGTATTTTCTGTATTTACTCCTCTTATGTTTACACCAATAATAATAATAAAAATTAATAATAAAGGGTTTAGTTTTAATTTAGTAATGAAAGCAGTAAAAGTGAAGATTTAGGTTTTAATGCTTTCTTTTGATACAAGGTTTAAAAGTGGATGTTTACTACTTCAAGACATTAATGCCATATTTTAAGAGATTTATGATAATCAAGTATCCAATTTATTTCTCTTTTGATATTGGAGTGAAATAACTTTAAAGGATGAAGATATGAGCACTTTCAAGTGATCTGTGTTGTGATGTGTGTTTTTAGGTTGCAGACATGTAGATCTACATCTTTCCTGATCAACAAACACAAGGAAGCATTTGTTTATGCAAAGTGATTGGCATGTCCCCAAAGGGAATTTCTGGGAAACATTGGGCCATATTGATCTAGATCAAGATCTGTGAAGTACAGCTTTACTTTTTACACGCTAAGAAGGATTTGAATGAGGCAGAAAAGGGAAATATGGGTGTTAAAATGTAAAATCATGATGTCAGGCAGATGCTGAGGGTAGATATAAATGCACTTAAAGGGGTTATTTTTCAAAACAAGTTGAACAAATCCAAAATGTGATCAAAAATCTAATTTTAAAAACAGGCAAAGAATCAGGCAATGAGCACACAGGATATTCAAGGCAGTGGACAAAATCAAGACGAGATAATCGCAACCACAATATCAAAGGCCTTGTATGGTCTGGTAACAATGACACAGAGTGAATACTTTGCTGTGTGTGTGTGTGTGTGTGTGTGTGTGTGTGTGTGAGTGACCTTACTGTGAGCAGAGAACTGGTTTGCATGTTAGGAACTACAGTGACTGAGAAAGTAACAGTGAGCATGGTTTATAGGTGCTGTAGTCCATGTTGACCGTATCTGGAGGTCATGATGCATTCAGAATGTGTATTGATGTGACATTTGCAAACGTACACTCACTGTGCACAGTATGTACATAGTTTCCATAGCTCATACATAGCTCATATAATTGCCTTGCAAAAGTACCCCCCCAATATATCCAACAAAAAAATACAACTCAAGTAGGCAGACAGACTTGCAGGTAAATACATGTTCATGGCACAAAAATACCATAATCAAAAGCTTGATAGAACATGAACTTGTTTAACGGATAATTAAACTAACAAGGTAGGTGACAGAAATGAAATAAAAAGCAAACCCAGGGTCAGACAACTATCAATAGACATCTATCAGGAGTCCAGGGTTGGGGCAGTACCTAAATCTATACACTGAGTCCTAAACTCCTTAAAAGTAGATGATATGAACCAGCCATGTTTAAAAGCATAATCCTTCTGTGGTCAGATTAACTGTATCTACCTAATAATATAATCATGTCCAGGTGTAGTCTTAAAGCCAGGATGCGAGGCAATTGTTTCCGATACAATTCTTTTTTTTTTTTTTTCTCTTTTTTAACAATCAACACAAAGCACTAAAAGCAGTTTTATAGATATCTGGATGTAGAGTTATATTCCTAATGAACAAAGCAGAGGTGACTATGAAGAGGAAAGTGCTCCCTGACATGAGAAAGAAACCTTGATAGAAACCAGACTCCAAAGCAAACCAATTGTATTCTGTGTAAAACCAGTGTTATACTATATACAGTAACATATATATATATATATATATATATATATATATATATACAACCCCTGGCAAAAAGTATGGGATCAACACTCTTGGAAGATGTTCATTCAATTGTTTAACTGTGTAGAAAAAAACAATCATAGACATGCTACAGAAATATTTTCATTTAACATTCCAACCTTCTGGCTTTATGAGGAAAGTATTATGGATTCACCATGTACTTTGCAGTCCTAAAACAAACACCTGTATACGATTTCATTTGCTAATTAGTCTGCAGTTAAAAAAGAGCGCTCGCACACCTTAGTGAGCTGTTGAATCGAGCTGATTGACATAAATCATGGCTTCAACATGAGAGATGTCAGTTAAAACAAAGGAGATTATAAAACTTCTTTTAGAAGGGAAATATTCACGGAATGTTGCAAAAGATGCTGGTTGTTCCCAGTCAGCTGTGTCTAACATCTGGACCAAGTACAAATCAAATAGGAAGCGTACTGGTAGACCATAGAAGCAGTACGCCTTGAAAACAGAAAAAGAACAAATGGGCAGAAAGTGAAGTCAATGTCTGTGACCGAACTGCAAGAAATCGCCTAAAAGAAATGGGATTTACATCCAGAAAAGCCAAACAAAAACCAACATAACATCTATAAAGAAAAAAAACCAAGAAAACTAATCATGGACTGTGAATGACTGGATGAGAGTAATATTCAGTGATGAATCACAAATCTGCACTGGGCAAGATGTTGATGCTGGAACTCTTGTTTGGTGCCGTTCCAATGAACTGCCTGAAGAAAACATGCAAATTTCCACAATCATTAATGACATGGGGTTGTATGTCAGGCATTAAAGGCACTGGGGAGATGACAGTCATTACATCCTCAATAAATGCACAAGTTTATATTGAGATTTTGGACACTTTTCTTAATCAGTTGAAAGGCTGTTTGGTGATGACATCATTTTTCAGGATGAAAATGCTTCGTGCCGTCAGGCAAAAGCTGTAAAAACTTTCCTTCAAGAAAGACATATTTGTCGATGGCATGGCCTGCAAACAGTCCGGAGCTCAATCTCAATCAGTCCAAATGAAAATCTATGGTGGACATTAAAGAAAATGGTCCATGACGAGGCTCCAACCTGCAAAGCTGATCTGGCGACTACAATAAAGGAAAGTTGGAGGCGGATTGATTAACTGTTTATCGAGAGTTAAATCCAGGCCTCAGAGAATTCAAGCTGTTATAAAAACCAGAGGTAGTAGTAGCAAACTGTAAAAACAGTTGCAATTGACTACAGTTTTCTTTCTTTTTCATTTTTGTAAGTGTTTCATAAAGCCAGAAGGTTGGAATGTTAAGTGAAAATAGTTCTGTGGCATGTCTGTGATTGTCTTTTTTACTAAACAATTAAAACAATTGAATGAACATCTTCCAAGAGTGGTGATTCCATACTCTTTGCCAAGGGTTGTACTTTAAGACATATTTTATAACATCACTGCTCGGAAGTCTTAACCTGGTGCTGTGAGATAACAACAAGTATGTAAGTATTACAACCTTTCTAGCCATATTCAACTCTCAGTTAAAGGAACAGTCAGTAGAAAGCAGACACTACCTGTCCTCCAATGTGAGCCGCTTTGAGTCGGGTAATATCCGTAGCAGTTTCCGGGATGTTGTACAAATTTACCTTGTTGAGTGCATTATTCCAGCGAATGCGGAGCTGCAATGCAAGGTCATTATGTCTGTAAGCAGAAAGGAAAGCAATTGTGAATGTAAATGTAAGCATAGAGCAGTCTACAGTTTCTCAGCTCTAGTTGTTTTATGTATTTCTGATTTTTACGACCACCCTGGCAACAAGCACTCAAACAGGGGTCTTATTTGTTTGCTAACTGGCATAGTAAAAATGAGTACAAAACTGAGCAACATTTCAACCTCAAATAATGAAACTCAGTTTCAGTTTTCAGCCAAGAAAGAAAAAGAAAAACTGAAACATCATGCTTCAATGATTATACACTAATCAGCCACAACATTCTGACTAGCCTAAGTTTTTACATACAATCTGCTAAAATTTGTTTGATAGTTTGCATTGGCCGGTTTGAAAAGACTGCCGCTCTTGCAAGTGCATGAAATCGTGAGAGGATGACATGAATTCGTCAGTTTATATAAAGCAAGATAACGGCAAAAATAACAGTATACAGACATTAAACTAACAGGTCAGATATAAACTAGGGAACATCTGAATAAAATAAAATCAGGCACATCTACACATAATACAAGCTACATTTTTGTTTACATCAGACAAACATTGGCTTATTTTCATGAATGAATGGTGTGTTCTCTTGTTTATTCCTATGCAAATTACATCAACATATACTGTTGCATACATGTGAATTACAGCTTGTTTTCAACCTTCCCAAATTTTCCCACACCACTCCACTACTATGATCTCTCCATTGGCTTCCTGTAGCTGCTCGCATTAGATTTAAAACACTAATGCTTGCCTACAAAGCCAAAAATGGACCTGCACCCTCCTACCTCAAAGCACTTATCACACCCTGCACTGCATCGCATTCTCTCAGATCCTCTAGCACTGCTAGGCTGGTTCTTCTACCAAGGAACAAGGGGAAAATGCATCTAAACTCTTCTCTGTTCTGGCTCCAAGGTGGTGGAATAAACTTCCTCTGGATGTCCGGACAGCTGAGTCACTGTGTGTCTTCTAACGACAGCTGAAAACCTACCTTTTTCAGCAGTACTTAGATTAGCTTAGCTCTATGTTTTACACACACAAACACACACACTGCTCAAAAAATAAATAAATAAATAAATAAATAAACCTGCATGGACAAAACCTACCCACTGAGTTTGACTGATGGTATATTTAGTCTTTGTCCAGACAGTTTTGTTTCTAGGTTTGATTAGTTTTGGGAAATTTTGGAAGGCAATGACATTTCCAGGACTATCGTTACTGAATTTGGAGTTAGACAGCTTGAAATATAAAAGTGAGAGAAAGCAGCAAATATCATTACCCATCTATCAGTCGGTATTTGGACATCAGGTCCAAAGTTTTATTTGCAGCACTGGAATCAGACTGCATGCCATGGAGCAGGAGAAGGAGGAAAGCACAACACAAGCTCCAATCACATACGCCTAGTGCATTGAGGGTAAGCATTGTCCAGTACTTGAAAACAACTGTAAACACATAAGAGATTAATTACACATAATGGCACTCTGTGCTTTTAAAACAAAACTTAACATTATGTGAAAATACCAAAACAAAATGCTGCGTCGCTTATTTGCCGTTCTGCTTAATGCTAGTAGGGTTACGAGGAGGCTGGAGCTTATCTCTGCCGTCTCAGAGTGAAGGTGGGGTACACCAAACAGCTCTCCAATTCATTGCTGGTCCAACACATACAACCATTCACACTCACAGCTAGAGGCAATTTAGAATATTTAATTAGCCTAAAGTGTATTGGACTGTGGGAGAAAACCAGAGTACGCAGAAGAATCCCACACAGGCATGGGGAGTACACTCAGAAACTCCACACAGAAATGCCCTTGCTGAGCCCAGGTCCTTTTAGCTGTGAGGCGGATATGCTAACTGCTCCACCCTTGTGCCACCTTGTGTACCATATCTATCCTCTGTTATTCCACTAGGGGGCTAAACAAAGCCAAAGTTTATACTACACAGGAATGGCATAATCCAACTGCTCCACTATCTGGGGGATAAAAGATTTTGTCCATAAAATTTGCACTGTCCATAAAAAAAAATAAAACCATAAAAATCTCATTTCAGTTTGTTTCTCCTGTGTTACTTTGTGGTATACATGAAGCAATTATCACTAAATAGTTCCAACAGGGCCTGGGTTCGATTCCCAGCTCGAGTGTTTCTGTGTGGAGTTTGCATGTTTTCCCTGTGATTGAGTGGGTTTTCTCCGGGTACTCCGGTTTCCTCCCACAGTCAACAAACATGCACAGTAGGCTAATTGGCTGTTCCAAATCACCCCTAGGTGTGAGTGTGAATGGTTGTGTGTTGGCCCTGCGATGGCCTGGCGAGCTGTCCAGGGTGTATCCCGCCCTCACCCGGAGTCAGCTGAGATGGGCACCAGCCTCCCCGCCACCCTAATTAGGATTAAGCGGCTTAGAAAATGAATGAATGAATGAATGAATGAATGAATAGTCCCAACAGTGGTGTTCTTGGACATAAACTGAAAACATCTTTAATTGGGACACCTACTGATAAAATCCATTCCAAAATGATATTGACCTTTGGATTACCATTCCGGACAGCTAGCAGGGTGCTGGACCTGATTTTCTCTCTTTTTGTTTACTTATAGGACTTAATTGTTTCTGATCTCCAAACAAATTTTGTACAACACAAAAGACACCGTCCTTTACAAAGTAAAAAAAAAAACAAAACAAAACAACAACAACAAAAAAAACTACATAGTTTTTAAACAAGCTTGTGATTTACTGAAGGAAAAAAAAAGAAGAAAATCACAGACACCCATGTTAATAAAACTGGCTAAAAAAAAATTCTTGGTTTCTCATCAGAACTTTTTGAAAACCTAAATGCGGCACACTTTTTATTTTTTTTGTTTGTTTGTTTGTTTTTGTTTTGTTTTGTTTTGTTTGTTTGTTTGTTTGTTTTGTTTTGTTTTGGATTTTTTTATAGAGAAATGAGGAGACTGTCAAAGCCCATAAGCTTTTAAAACTAAATGTAGGTAAAGTAACTGAAGCCATACAATACACCCTAGATGACCAGTCTTGTACATGTACATTTAACATGTATTAAACTCTCCAAAAAATCTTTAGAATTATAACGATTTCAAACAGAACTAAACTAATTACAATCACACCATTTAACATGGAATCTGTGTCGTTTTTACGTTGTCTGAGGCGTTTTCCGAGGTTTTGACTGCGGTTTTTCAAAAAAAAAAAAAAAAAAGTAAAAATTAGATGCAGCACCAATTTCCGGGTGCAGGCACTGATGAGAAAGTGGGGAATTTTTTTCATCCAGCCTAAAGGTAAATAAAGCTCAGTTTAACAGTTACACTTCCTTGTATGTTCCCTGTGTGTACTGCTATTTACTACCTAAGTTCATCATTAGCTTCTAACCTTATGTTGTGTACTGTGTTGAAATATTTTTATAGATTGAAATACAGAAATTGCCTTATGGACTCTTATTATGCATCAAGAATCAGAAATCTATTAGAAAATAAATTAATTTAAATCATTTAAGATTATTTATTTGCACATGAACACCATAGAATATTATTTTGGGGGAAACTGGTATTATTTTAACATTAGGAAATGTGATTTGTCCTATATGTGATATGTCACTACCCACATTCTGTAGTCCAGAAAATCTGAGAAGTTTTAGGAGAATCATTTAAACCTTCAGTAACAAAACCCAGTAAAACAGAATGATTTTTGTAACACCAACTAAGCAATCCTAGTTTATATCTCAAAATTATTTACAAAATACTTTTCTCACAATAAAAGAACCAAAGAATATAGTTAGTTTGTTCTAATAGTACTCACCACGTTAAAGACGTCTGACAGCTCTGCTGTGTTGTGAATCCTTGTTTCCACTGAATTGGGTGGTTGTTTCCATTTACTGCCGCAGGTTTAATGTGGAGTTAAAATGGCGCTCTCTGGTGGACTTGGGTGAAATCTGTGTGGTTTCCTGGTTTTCTCTGACAGCCCAAAGACATGGAGTTAAGGAGGTGATCACACTAGAGGTGACTGACGCAAATGGCAATTCACGACTGTCGCTTTTCATTTTCAAAATGCTCTCAAATTTGTCTCATGGCATTCACGGTATCGAATTTTGGTCGCCTGGTTCGTGAACCCATCGCAAAAGTTTTCAAACATATTTGAAATTTCTGCGAATGTCACAAAAGGAGTCTCCGATGCGGAGTAGTCTCAAACTCTTCCTAAAGAGTCCACATATGTTGTGAGACGGTCGCAAAGCTGTCGTTTTGTTCGCAAATTATTTGTTTTTCATGCACAAGAAAAAAGCAACAAGCTGGAGACTTCTACGTGGAAAGTTTGAGACTTGATGTCATTCCCCATATTTTGTTCGCTCTAATAACGTGTGGATAAAAAGTGAATGGTTTGAGAAGAAAAAGTGAACAAACATCTGCAAAACAATCGCAAATTACTTACGAATCAGTTGCAAATCAATCACAAATTGTCGTGCAACTTTCAATATTTGTAAAAAAAAAGTCGTCAAAAAAAATTTATTTTGCATCAGTAGCTTTTCTATCGCACCTTGAGTGTGATCACCCCTAAGGTGAAACAACCATAGGTGCCAGAGGTGGATTGATGTATGCTGACATGGGAAGTGGGTGGCACGGTACCGTAGTGGTAAGCAAGTCCCGGGCTCGGGCATTTCTGTATAGAGCTTGTGTGGCTTTCCTCCATGTACTCCAGTTGCCTCCCACTGCCCAAAAACATGCGCATTAGGCTAATTGGCTGTTCCAAATTGCCCCTAGGGTTGGATGTGACTGGAAATGGTTGTGTGCGTGATGGCCATGTAATGGACTGGCAAGTTATACCCCAAAGGACTCTACCCCGCCTTTACCCAATGTCGGTTGAGATAGGCTCCAGCCACCCTGCAACTATAGTAGGATTAAGAGGTTTGGTAAATGAATCCAGAACATAAATATTGAGTTAAATGCATTATACTATATACACCTAAAAATTTGAAACTCGGGGACGCCAGTTCAATCCTAAGCCAAGGAGTCTCCAAATGCACTTTCATCCCTTGTCCGCATGGGTTTCTTTCAGATTCTCTGACCTTTCAAAAATATTCTGTTAAAGTGTAATGCTATCTCTGGCCCAAGTTCCCAGGTTTTATTGCAACCCTAATTATTATGAAGTGCTTATGAATGAGAGTGAGTAATGATGAATTAAAACCGGTTTGTCCACTTGGGGGAGTCATTTGTACAAAGATCTTTAAAAATGTTTAAAAATATGTCACATGATCTGTCTTAGTATGATGTCACTAAACATTAACATTAAGCTGATCAGAGGACGAGCTCTAAAGGTTTTTTGCTACCAAATGGCGTCCTGCCGGTAGCCAAATATTAACAGTCCTATCATGTGAACGTGTGTATGAAATCACTTCTCCTTGTATGCATATTTCTTATGTTCATAAAAATTGCGTGGTTATGAAGTATCATGAATTCATTCATTCATTTTCTGAACTGCTTAATCCTAATTAGGGTCATGGGGAGGCTGGCGCCCATCTCAGCCGACTCTGGGCGAGGGCGGGATACACCCTGGTCAGCTTGCCAAGCCATCACAGGGCCAGTATCATAAATATTTTTATTTTATTTTTACAGAGACACTGCTCTGTTGTAGTATTCACCACACAACATTCATAAACTCTTCAGGGGCTTCCATGCAGTTTTTTGTTTGTACATTTTTGAACTGTGTGAGAACTGTTTGTTTGTTTGTTTGTTTGTTTGTTTGTTTGTTTGAAGTTAATTCTGAAACAATCAGCTCACCCTCCAAGTCCATCAACTTTAATATATTTATATGCAGAGAGAAAAATGAAGAACAGTGGCATGTTTACATACCATATAGGCCCATAAGACAATAAAAAATAATAACACACAACGTTTAACCTTAAACACATTCACAGTTAAATAAACAAACTGTTCATTTTTTGATGTTATTTGTTTATTGATAGTGATTTAATAGATTTATAATGTTTTACTGTAATTACTGGTTCTTTTGATCAAATTGTGTAGAAAGTCATTACGGGATACCAAGGATCTATCAGAAAGAAAGAAATAAAAACATATATTACTTCATCAGGAAATAAAAATACTATAACATTAATCCAATTTATAATAGCCTTGAGAATAAGGATTAGTTTAAAACAGTGATTTTATTTATTTATTTTAAATTTATATGACGGATGGCACAGTGGCTTAGTTTTTACCATGTCCACCTGGGTTCAAAGTCATGTTCTCCCCACGCTTTTGTGGGTTTCCTCCACGTACCCCGGTTTCCTCCCTCAGTCCAAAAACATGCACATTTGTCTAATTGGCTGTTCGAAATGCCCCTAGGTGCGAATGTGAGTGTGAATTTCTAAGCCGCTGTGTGTTAGCCCTGCGATGGTCTGGCGAGCTGTTCCACACAGTGTCAGCTGAGATAGGCTTCAGCCTCCCCATGACCCTAGTAGGATTAAGCAGTTTGGCAAATGAGTGAGTGAGTATTTATATACCTAACTGTTCATCCAAGCTTAATTTTACTGAATCTTCAATGCAACAGTGACAAAATAAGGAAATATGACTAATATTTTTAAACTGGTACAGATTAAGAGTAACCTCTTTGTTACCTGTGTCTGTCCTGTAGAAGATGCAGTGTTCGTTCCAGCTGTTTTAAGAGTTTGTCTTGATGTTGAAGACTCAGTGCTTCTCTGTCCAGATGTACCCTCAAGTCCATCAGTGTAGTGTCTTAATGCACAAATACACACAGAGAGGGCAAGGTGGGTGGAGGTGACGTGTCGTATATACAGTAGCTCATGGTAAGTAGTTCTTGGATAAATTCTTACCTTTTTCCAAACTTGTGATTATTTTCATTTTCTCTGCTCGTAAAATGAAATTCTCTTTTAAAGCCGAGACCAGTCTTGTCTTCAGCGATTCCTATAACAACACAGAAGTATTAAAAGTTGATTAGGAAATAGAGCAAGTAAGTCCTAAATGACATGGTGGGGTGTTTCTGATGAAGACCTTTTCATGTTGAGTTTTTGCAAGTTGTCTTTTGAGTTGATTAACTTCTGAGTCATCGAACGGTGATCGGTGTTTTCCACTGCTTTTCCACCACTCCTCTTCTTTCTCCAATCTGCCCTTTAAATGCCTTGATTTCTCCACATCCCACCATTCTCTTCTCTCCCACATTCCTTTCTGCTCATCCTTACTTTGTCTTATGTTCTTGTCCTCAGGTTGGGAAGGTGAAACAGGGTTGGTCAGAGGTAACAGAAGGAGAACTGATTTCGATTTAAATAACCATACAAGTTTCTCGGTTATTATTAAAACATTAAAGCATTTTATCTGTATACACAATCTGTTATACTGGTTGAAATGGTCTTTGCATTCCGACAGCAATCAATAACTTATATGTTTTGAAAAAAGGTTAGAAAAATATCTGTTATCTGTTGCCACTGAAATCCTGTAAAAACACCAAACAATCCCTGCCCTGGAGTCTGCCGAGAAATATCCAACCAAATCCTTTCGTGTCTCCCTGCCTCCCAAAGACATAAACACAAGACCGGACAAGACCCTCACATGATGCGCCTTTAGTGGCCGCCATATTACCAAGGACTAATATCTGACATTCCAATAAGATGGATGTTGAATGTTATATCCCAACTTGCTCCAACAAGCGAAACAGAATACAGTGCAAGGAATAACTTGTAAGTTATAAATTTCCCTTGTAAGTAATGTATCTACAGAATGATTGCATTCTAATTCATTCATTCATTTTCTAAGCCGCTTAATCCTAATTAGGGTCGCAGGGAGGCTGGCGCCCATCTCAGCTGACTCT
>JAQMYF010000014.1:16520223-16543601 GCA_030014195.1 Neosilurus mollespiculum | reverse complement strand
CACAGACACACACACACACACACACACACACACACACACACACACACACACACACACACACATATATATATATATATTGTTTCAGTTCTTGAATGAATGATAAATAAATTTTATTTCTTACTTTCACCTCTCGTTAAGCAAGTGAGCAACATATAACAGTCAATCAGCATCAACTTATTAAGCATCAACAAAAAGCAGCCTTATTTGAATTCCTGTGGTGGGCATGCGAGGACACAGGGCACAGAACAACCATCCAAGCCATATTCCATCGCTATGCTGCTTCACATGGGTTCTCTGCTAACAAAAAACTCAGTGAAGTAGGAGAGACAGTAAACACTGGTCGGAACGTTCCAGTGTGCAATGCAGGTATATGACACGGTTACAGCAGAGACTCGGTTGAACTTTTTATCATGATGGAGGTTAATCATGACATTAGTATCACAGTTGAAGCTGTTTGAGCAGAAGGTACCAATAAGGGAAGAGAGCTTAAGCAAGGCATAAATCCCTCTGCTATTCTCAGACATTGTAAAATTGATAATAATAATTAAAAAAAAGAAAAGCCCTGCAATGGCCTGGCGAGCTGTCCAGGGTGTACCCCACCCTCGCCCAGAGTCGGCTGAGATGGCTCCCCGCGACCCTAATTAGGAATAAGCAGTTCAGATAATGAATGAATGAATGAAAAAAAAAGAAAAAAAAACATTCCAAAATCTAATAATATATAGATCCAATTTGTTTATGAAATAAATATTGGATGTGATTGGACAATCTAAGGGCAGACTTCTCATTTCAGTGCTTACATTTGGAATATGTTACATCACCATTATAAAATTTTAAAAGACATATAATATTATTTAATAATGTTGTTTCCATAAAATTAATATAAAACAGGAATAATACTTTAGTACCCCTGGTAAGGCGGAGGAGTCTGTCAGTATTTGATTCCAGCTCTGTGTTTGTTTCTGCCAAAGGGTGATTCACTGAGGTCCGTGACAAAACAACATCCTGAAAATTCATGACAGAAGGTTTATTGGTTCCTCCTGTAAAATCTAAAGATCCGATCTCTGGTGTGCTCCACGTAGGAGTGAATCCTGAGTGCTGTTCACTTCTTGATAATAAAGGAGATGCTTTCTGTTGACAGAAAGGCCTTGTCTTCAAAAAACTGTTTGAATATTCTTGGAGAAAAGTCACCCTGAGACCTTTTGTTCGTGGAGGAGGAGAAGAGGAGGATCGCAAAACAGAGTGAAGAGGACCAAGGGGTAATTTGTCATCTGAAAGATTTATAATGACCGTGTTATTGCGCAATCATTTGTAGTTTTTAGTTATTAGTGTTTTCTGTCTCTTACATTCGTCAAGGTTGCAGTTTTGTGCTTCCATAACGCCAAAATGCCTTTGGTCCAGAGATTCCAGAGTGTTGCTGCTTCACAGTAAATAATACACACAACACAGCCATGTCCTCACATACAACATGTATCAAAATATCCATATATTTAAATAATTAGGTATAATTAGTTATCATATCAGGTGTACACTCCTCACCTTATTAAAATCCTGTTGATCACATGGTGTGATCTTTTTCTGTTTCAGCACTTTTCAAGAATTCATTCCTCCTTCAATAATGCATCATCGTGTCCAAGCATTACACTTTGTTGCAGTTCTAAATCATATATAAATTGTTATATACTTAGACGGAGAAGATTCCCACTGCAGCCATAGGAACCCTAAGACTTGGTCTAACAATGTTACAGCTGAAGGCGCGGTGACTTTAAAGGTCAAGTATCACCATGGTAGCATAGTGTAGAAAGAATTGAAAGCAGAGCTGGTCATCCATTTCAGCTCATCCGTCATAGTTTTTCCTCAGTTCCTTATGCCATGGCCCAGTGCTAAAGTAATGACTTTACATAATGAATGTACCCTGTTCAGATTTCGGTCAGTATGATGATGATGATGATGAGGATGAGGATGATGATGATGATAATGAGCATCCAAACAGTCATGACACAGAAACAGTTCTTTAAGAAACAGTTCTTTAAGAAACATGATATCAGTTCATTTATAGCGGAGCTCCCACACGGCACAAACTATTGATAAGGAAAAAGCACCTAACCACTGAGTTCCTTTTGGAACGTCAAGGCATTTTAGTTAATTTTACTTATGTAATTGTACTCACCAGGTCAAACAAATATGGCTTTGACATAATCTCATCATAGATGAATGTGCCCAAGTTTGGGTGCAATAGGTGATTCCCTTCCTGAGATATGATTTTTTTTATACATGGGGAATCCTGTGTTATTCTTTGAAATATTAACATCTTGAAAAAGGAAAAAAATTAGGAATTTTTTTCTGGGAGAGAGTTACGTAGAGAACAAGAGGCATATAATTCTCAAACAACTAACTATATTCTTGTGTTATTGAAATATTTTCTAAATCTATGGTTTCTAGATGGTGTACTTTACATGTCGAGACTAAGATTGCGTGTTTGGTTACCTCATCTTAAAATACGTAGGATACGTTTATGGGGTTTAAGAGTTCCCAACAAAAACATGTCAAGTAAGGGAAATCTAATCTATATATTAAAGTATTATCATACACAGACATATGGATAAAATATTTTAATAATTTCCTAGGACTATGAGTTGCTCACTAACCCATTAAACCACACACTCCACCACATATAAACAACATTTTTGATTAAAAAAAAAAAGTGTTGTATTACCATCAGTTTTTCTTCAGCATAATGGTTCTGGGTTTGATTCAGTGGATGAGTAAGCTCTGTCTGTCAACATGAGCAGACTTATACTGTATTACCAAAATCAAATAAATCTAAAAAAATAAATAAATAAATAAATGCTGCCGGTGGTGTGGTGGTTAGGGTGCTGGCTTATGATTGAGCGGTTGTGGGTTTGAATCCCTGTTAGACTCCCACCGTGCAAAGACCCCAGGGCAAGGTTTAAGCACAGGTGTGCCTCTGTCCACCCAGCAGTATTAATGGGTACCAGTAAAAATGCTGGGAAGGTAACCAGCCTCTTATTCAGGAGGAGCTGAGCTACAGTAGTTTCTTCAGGCAAAGGAAACCTTTAAAGAAAAGGATACGCTCCAGCCTAATAAGCAGTAGGCTCGAGTATAAAAGCCTAACAACAGAATGCATATACATTATGCATGTCATAATCTCCCAAATTTAATTTAAAATAAAGAAATAAAACAATCCATGCTGTTATTCCTTAAAAACATATTCGCTTGACTTGATATACAGTACGTCCTGTGTGTTATTTATTTGCTAATGATTTCCTTGCCTGTATATTATCATTTAATAACTAAAGTGACATGGCTCCAGACTTCGTTTGGTAACATACAGCACTTCCACACCTCAGTATAACACTGCAAACTAAGTTTGACAAGCAATTCATCAGACAATTTATTATAAACTGGGGAAGCAGCAGCAGAGTTCATCTTAGGAAGGGTTCAAGGAATTTGTCAAGTTGTGGCTTCAGGCGAAAAGGGGCCATGTTTTGAACAGATCCTGCAGGAGATATGGTTTTGATTAAAGACTTCCAAGGAGATGTCCCAAACAAACGTTGCCATGAACCAGTGTGTTTGGTTACAAACACACGAGGCAGGCGAGAAGTGCCGGAGCCAGGTGCCGAGCTGTTATTTTGTGTACGTTTCTGCTGCCATGGTGACGGAAGGACCCACATCGGCATCCTGTTCCTCTCAAAGAGCAGTCTAGGGGCAGTGGACACTTCACATCACTCTGTCCACTGTCCATATAAAAAAGTGACTTGGGTCTGGCTGTGTGTGTCTAGATGAGACAGGGCATTAGTATCTTTATATTTCCTGACACACACACACACACACACACACACACAGAGAGAGAGAGAGAGAGAGAGAGAGAGAGAGAGAGAGAGAGAAACATTATGGAAGCAGGTTTTAGTGGTTCACCATAGAGAAGAAACACTAAGATATGTAAATGCCAAGAATGGTCTAAAATGTAGACAGATTTTTATAAAAATGAGAGGCAGACTTTTTAACTTTTTATTTCTTTATTTATTTTACATACTCTCGTTATAAGTTGTTATTATGTGCTTTTAATGCATAAAGCAACTTACAATATAGAAAAAAAAAATCCATTACAAACATGAGCACTTAGAGTGCAAACCTCTGCCAAGCCCAACAATCCATTGCATGAACCAAAATGTCAAAAATCATCCTTTTTAACAATGTTAAAGAATATTTTGAAAATTTTCTAGATCCAGGATTTGATCCAGGTCATCTCCATACTGTAATGATGTCTTCCTTGTCTAGTGACAATGATGACATGGTGGCTCAGTGGATAGCATTTTCATTTAACAGCCTTTGTGTCTGTGTTAGCCTTGCAATATACTGTCGACCTTAAGGTGTACTACTAACTCTCGTCCAAAGTCAACTGGGATTGGCTTTAGCCTCCCTGCGACTTTGGCGGATAACCAGTATAAGTAATGGATGTAATATGATAGTAATATATTTGTCCAGTGGTGTAGTGGTAAGGGTGGCCTTGGAAGCCATCTGTCAGTAAATGTCGACCTTCAGGATGAAATCCAACACTGCATAAAGTGCGTTGGAACTGCTTTCAGCAAGCTCCGAATGAGAGCATTCAAGGACCACGGTATTGTGGAAAGAAGCTCCTGATGTACAAGGCACTCATTATCCCAATGCTCATCTATGCATCTGAGACCAGGACCCCCTATCGCCACCATCTGAAAACTCTCAAGAATTTCCATCAATGCTGTCTCTGGAAGATCTGTCTCTGGCACGACAGAAGAACCAACGTCAGTGTACTACAACAACTAGTATCAAAGCCAGCATTATCAAAAATTAACTCAAGTGGACCGCCAGACAACTGTCTTTCCAAGCAGATCTTTTACTCCGAACTGGTAGAAGGCAAGCACTTGAGCCAGAGCCAGAAAAAGCGCTTCCAAGATGTGCTGAAAGTGAACCTCAACAATCTTCACTCACTGGGAAAAGACAGCAAGCGACAAAACTGTCTGGAGAACCACCATCAGAGAAGGAACTGCAACTGTCGAAGTGAGATGTCAAGAATTAGAGGAGAAATGAAGGCGTGGAAAGAGCGCCAACAACAGCCATGGCCTGCACTTCTGACTGGTACCAGGTGTCCACAATTCGACCGTGTCTTTTGAGGAAAAATTGGACTCAAAAACCACTTACAAACACACCGCTGATCAATACGAAGATCATCATCCTCGACCACGAGGAATAGACATGACTGAGGGTGCTGGGTGCATGACCAAGATGTTGTGGGATTGAATTGCCAATAGACCCCCACCATGCTATGACCCCTGGGCAAGGTCTTAAACAAAAGTGTGCCCCAGTCCACCCAGCAGTATAAATGGGTACCACTAAAATACTGGAAAGGTAACCTGAAATGGACTAGTGTCCCATCTAGAAGTTACCAGGATAAGTGCCGGCCTGATGAGCCAGTAGAAAGTGTACAAGCCCAACAGACTTTACCCTACCTTATGAAATAATGTATTATGTATATATATATATATATATATATATATATGTATATGTATATATATACATAATACATGTGTGTATGTGTGTGTGTCTGTGTATGGAAAATTAAGGGATTAAATAAAAGGAACCGACCACCACATTTTATACATTTATTTTATACAACTTCATGTATGTTACACAATTTTAAGATTTTATATGTTAAACAATTCAAAGACCAAAATAGTCTTTTTTTTTTTTTTTTTTTTGGATATCTGAGACATAGCTGTTCAGTATTTTTATACTGTTTGCCCAGAAATGACAGTATTTTACAGAGAAATAACAGAATTCTAATTTACACTAATTAGGATGAATTATTTAAATTAAAACAAAAACCCATCATCTACAGTTTGTTGTTTCTAATGTGGTGTTCAAAGTGTACACCAGATTTATAGTTCATACTAATCTATTAAAGAAGGCAGGCTTGCATATTTTATACTGTAAAACCAGACAAGACATGAGATGATAATTAAACCAACAGTAATGTTAATGTCACCTCTAGCTCTGTTTCTGTAAACATACACTGTAGTAACAGCAGTGAGAAGAAGGTCATCCTTACGCTGTTTTTCATCAGAATTTAGACCTTCAATATCAGCCAACATGTCCTAGGATTAGAATGAAGTTCCTCTCAGTCACTTGGCAGAGCTATGAACTACGTCTCTGTGCCAAACAAAACTGTCTGAACAGAAATTGACATTTGCATCATACCCAAACCCCATGAAAAATAATGGTTAGCAGCAGTGGTATTGGGATCTTAATGTGTTTAAGCCCCTGAATTATTTCACCATGGTTCTGAATGCTTATTAGCAGGTTTATTATATTATATTATTCATATTAATAATGCAGGACATTGCATACATGCTAAATAATGTAATAATTGTCCTTTAATGATGATCATAAACAGTTAACAAAGTAGCCGCTATATGGTCTCACCCATGATGTCAAATGAATGCGATTTTTCTTTGTTTAATCTTATTATCTAAGATTGCAGCTACAATGGTGAGAAATCAGATTACTAATCATGATCACGCAATTTCCCATTTCGGCTTGAATGCCCCTAGCTGGCTGATTACACTCTGAATAAATGGAAAGTCTGGGTATATCTGGTTTTGGTATACACAGGAATGACGCAGTCGAATAGTGAACCAATTGCAAAATAAATAACAATTATTCGCCAAAGGCAGTGGATATTGCTGAATAGTTCCTGAGACGGAATATTATTATTCAGTGATATCCACCGCGTCTGAGGTGAATATCTATTTTAGTATATACTACACAGGAACATTATAAAAGCAAAATGAGATGATGGTCCCCCAGTGCAGCTTACTGATTTATCAAATGCCGGCCATGTCTCTCACTGTAAACGATGTAAAAGAACGATTGATGATTTTCATTAAGAATAGGCTGCATTGCCTTCAGCGTGTTTCTGCCCTGCGATGGCCTGGCGAGCTGTCCAGGGTGTACTCTGCCCTCGCCCAGAGTCGGCTGAGATGGGCCACCAAGGAGGTTATGCTTTCACAAATGTTGGTTTGTTTGTTTGTGTCTGTTACCATCATTACTCAAAAAGTTATGAACGGATTTTGAGTCAGAAATTATACAAATCAATTTAAATTGATTAAATTTTGGCAGGGATCCAGATCATTGTCTGGATGCCGGGAATTTTTAAAAAGTTTTTGCGGCCTTGGCGGAGGTCTGCGCTCTCTGGGTGTATTTCTAGATTATTATTATTTCTGATTGATGAAAAGCCATCAAGTAATACTTAGTATTGCATCACTTCCATGGAAAAACTGAATTATTGCATTGTAGACAACAGATAAGTCAAATTCAAATTTTGTATATGGAGAATTATTCTGTTCTCAGAGGTTATTATCCGCCAAGGCCAAATAACAACTCTATGACTGGATAATACTATATATCATTCTTCACCTCATTCAGTAATTGCTTACTATTTAGATCGAGGCGTTGATAGTTCGATAGCTGAATATTTCTCTACATCATACAAAAAAATTGTATGTTTGATTAAACATTCAAAATATTTTCAAGTCTGGAGGAAAGCACACTGTTGCCAGTGAGTCAGCCAATAGTGCAGCATTCTATTCCCGACTAAAGCTGTTTCCAAGATGAATTTTACAAAAAATATGAATTAAATATTACAATATAGAATTAAATATTTGATGGTAAGGACCTATTTTTTTCTTCTTTAAGAACTAAAAATGTAAATTTCAAATCTAAATAAGCTTCAAATTGTGCAGTAATCATTTAGCTTATTCGATGTAAATAATGAATAGATCAGCTACTAGAAGAATACCAGGAATTCACTGGTGGCTTTCCACCAATCAAAAATGTAAAAAAAATATTTGAAAATAATAATGTCTGTCATCCCAAAATAGTATATACATCCCATGTAGTATATACTAAAATAAGCAAGTTCAGTGGACATCATTGATAAAACCCTCAATGTTCAGCTCTAGGACTATTCAGCAATATCCACCTCTTCTTTTGAGAATAACTGTTATTTATAAGATGGAATTTACACCCCCCCCCCCCCACCCCCCATATCATTACCCCACAATTGTAGAACTCTTATAAAGGTATTTTATTTTCTAAATTTTAATAATCTTATTTATATTCCATAAATAATGGTGATATGATTTATTATTTTTTTTTTATCATAACCTGACTTTAATACTGTCCGTCCCATTCACCCAAACTACTATGAGTATGTCACAAAAATCAAATCTACTGTA
This sequence comes from Neosilurus mollespiculum, assembly GCA_030014195.1. Taxonomy (NCBI): domain Eukaryota; kingdom Metazoa; phylum Chordata; class Actinopteri; order Siluriformes; family Plotosidae; genus Neosilurus; species Neosilurus mollespiculum. The sequence goes on along the minus strand of JAQMYF010000014.1, from coordinate 16,535,307 downwards.
TGCAGTAATTTATTTCATATATTTCCTCATTTCCACGAGATTAAATAATCGCTATGCTGCTGCTCACTTGTTTCCAATTCGTCTGTAAATCATTTTTCATAGATGTCTACATTACAATGGCTTATATATCTTTACTGTTTGAGTTTTAACCCAAGAAATTAAACGAGCCCAAAAATAAGACCTGTTATAATTAATAAATGAACAATTCATCAACCAGTGCTCTGTGCCCATGTGGGTCACCTTCCTTATCAGAGTAAAAAAAAAAAATCACTTTAATTGGTTTTGTGTTGGTATGAATAATAAAGTTGGCCAGATAGGTTAACAGATGAAGGCATACTGTGTAAAAACATCTTAACACAACACAACAGTAACAATGATGCATCTAATTGACTGCATGCATCCGGATACCCCAGACACAGCTGTTTACACAATTTCCTGACATTCACTGGCTTCTACCATGACAAAGTTCAGGTCTGTCTTTGGTCCAGATGTAAGTGCAGATGGAAATAGAGCTTTTCCTGATTCCTTTCATTCCATGTTCTAGCCTAGTGACCGTCACTTGGTTTTGGTCTTCTCATCATAAGACCCTGCATTCTTGTATGCTGCTACATAGCCAGTGTTCTCTACGATCTCCTCGCGTCCGCTTTTCCCTTTGCCTTTTCCACTCTCGTCAAAGCGCTCCTTGTGAGAGCCTGTGTACTTGGCAGTGTCTGTTAGTCTGTCCACTGCTCCACCCTTCGCAACTTTCTGAAAAACATGTACAAACACGTGATAATCGCAGAAGACATGACTAATGATTGTACCATGCCACATAATACTGGATGTCCAAAAACATGGAGAACTAAAAGGATCTTTCTTCTGCATTCTGCCAGATTGGGTTTGGGTGTGTGGGAGATGTAATATATTAAATATATTAATGAAATGAAATACAGGTGACACGAGATAATCCATTATTTTTTAACATACAGAGAACTGGGGAAAAGGAAGCATCTCACAAGCTTCTATGTATTTCTGTAGTGACGAGATCACCAAGATTTAAATAATGGAGATTCCACACAATATAAACTAAAGACTGTTGTTAATGTTATCGTTGATCTGATTCTGTTTTTAAAGTCAATATACACACGGATGTACTTGCTTTAATTGTGTACAGGCAAGCATCAGCTTAATTTCCTCACCGTTACACCAACATTGGTAGGTTCTTTCCCCTCAATCAGCTTGTGGATGGCCTGCAATGCTTCTTCCTTGCTTTGACCTTTGAACCTTTTCGAGGACAGTTCTTCCAGAGCTTTCTGAAACTCCTCGTATGTGATGACCCGAGCAGATTTTGCCCTAAAGGTCCGTGCACAAATATAGCTGTCATGTTTCAAACATATTTCCACTGAGGTAGGACAAAATCAAATACGCCGTTTTAATTGAACTGTTTGTTTTATTATCACAATTCAAATTCAAGACATGTTTCATAATCTTAAGAAGAATCATTAAGGATTTTAAAAAAAAAATCATTTTGGGTTCAAGATTTAGATTGATTGATTGGTAAGATTAAGTTATTTTCTATCAGCATCAACTGGTGAAACCAACTGAAATTAAACTCTTGACCCTTCTTCTTGACACCCTTCAAAGCCTGCATTGTTTGTGGACTACTGTAGCAACATGGTGATGCAAATGGTGGCCTTCATGAGAAAGGACCTGCTTCCCATGTAGATAAAAACAGCTTATTCTAAGGTTCAGAAAAATCAATGACTTTTTTTTTAAATGAATATAAATTAATTAAAAACCTATTTATTGTTTGTACACGTAATTCTGCTAATAGCTCCTTCAAAATGCTACCTACACACTGTACCTTTAATTATCTTTACAATGCATACACTATCTTATTAAAAATAAAAAGCTTCAGTATAACAGTAACTTTTCAGGAACTTTCTCTACCAACTTACTTGACTTTCGTGAAGACAATATCAACATCGGTGGACGTCACACTTTTGCCATCGATAACTTTGCAGTCCTTACATAGCTTGGCCCAGTTTTTGCCATTCATCTCCTTCCCGGTTGCTTTGGTGTCTCCATGGATAGCAAACTTCTTGAAGGCACTTAGCAGCTGGTCCACATCTGTGCTCTCTGCCATCCTGCCTATACTGGAGGAAATAAAGCCATGTCTTTGGGTTTGTGGTGGTTACAAAACAGTCCAGAAGTCAAGCGATTTTGTATATGATGAGGATCAAATCCCAAGATTTTCAGAAAGAAAAGGGAAGGTTACAGTTCTATTAATACCTTGACGCAACATGAATTTATAATAATTATTTACCTCCACCAAGTGTTCTTTTCTCTTCTCGGAGATTGTCTGTCTTTGTTTATTTGTTAGCAACTTTACACAAAAAAGATATGAACAGATTTTGATGGATTATTTTTGGAGGTGTTGAATATTCCCCGAGTAACAGTACATTAGATGTTGGTGATGATGTAGATCACGATCCAGAGATGGGAAAGGTGAAAACTAATAAACTTTTTCCTGATTGGATAAATCAATCACTGTGGGGTGTCCGGTCAGTACTCTAGCTTACCCACCAACTGTGATGTAGTTGAAATTTCTTTATTCCAATGGTCTTCTTTACAGTTTTGATCGAATCTGATTAAATCTCTGCAGAATCTATTAAATGAAGTTTCTAAATTAAGATTCTCTTGTTAAGATATCTTGGGGTTAAAAACTTTAATTCAGCAGGCAAGACAAGCAATTACTTATGCTGTCACTATAATTTCTCTCATACAACAATAAGGAAGCGCTTCAGGTAACGATGATAACATCACAAAGGTATGACATCACAATAAACTCTCCATCTCCCTGTCACGATGTCTCCCATTGTGTCACACTGTGTATAACTGGATGACCTTTTCAACAAAATGATTTTTTAAGCATTCTGAGAGAGGGGCAACTGAGATGCCTTGGTGGAAGTTTGTGCTTTTTGTTTGTTATTAAAAGTGCAAATCAAATGAAAGTCAAATCTGTCCTATCATAATGTTGGTAATATGCCTCATTATATTTAGACAAGAACCAAATTAGACACTGTGTTTATTTTTAGCTTGACGTTAATATTTCCCAGAGACTAGATTTTTTTGGAATGTTTTTTTCTCTGTTTGTATTATGACAGCATACCAGTTCACTATATTACCACAAACTAACAAAAGATATCACCCCGGGTTCTGGTTGCCAAGTATGTATGATTTAATTTGACAGCATAACTTAAAGCATAAGACAAGACGTGACTTAGCTCCTGCTCCTACACTCAGAAACTGTGAAGATGACTTTCCAGTGCTGATAATATAAACTCATTCACTAAAAAGATTTAGTACTATAATTATTATTAGAGTTAAAAAAAAACCAACTCAAAACAAACAAACAAAAAAAAAAAAAACACAAACATATTCTTGAGTTTCAATAGTTAACAGTTCTAAGTTTCTTGAAGAACTGAACATGGAGGCCTTGTTTAATGAGAAACACTGTGTTTTAGTTACAACTTTTAGGGATCTATGTGTAATGTTCTATAGAGAACTTGACCGTAAACTGTTTAGACTGTAGAAAATGAAGGTTATGGATATTAGGAAAGAATGAAGTAAGGATGAGAACCACTGGAAAGGATGTTTTCATTATTTCCTTGATTTTCCAAGCTGGTTCATGATTCTGGTATTATAAAGGAGATTTACTGGATCTTTCTTTTTCTGCATTGTAATGATTTACGAAAAAAACTTCAATACTCACTCATTCACTTATTTGTCAAACCACTATTAGGGTTGAGGGGAGGTTGTGGCTTATCTCAGCTGATAAGGGGTGGAGGCAAGGTGCACCCTGAACTGCTTGCCAGACTATCGCAGGGCAACACACACACACACACACACACACACACAAACTATTCACACTTACACCTCGAGGCAATTTGGAACAGCCAATCAGCCTAATGTGCATGTCTTTGGACTGTTGGAGAAAAACGGAGTACCCGGAGGAAACATGCAAGCCCCACACAGAAACACCCCGAGCCCAGGAATCAAATCCAGGACCTTCTTGCTGTGAGGTGGACATACTAAAACTTCAGTAATTCCCTAAAAACAACAAACTATCGTGGACAGGCTTTAGTCTTTCAATGTCATTTGTCATTTTTCTACTTACAAATTTCGTAAATGATCTTGAAGCTTGTTTGGCTTGTCTTATCCTATCACTGCAGATATTCTTGCTTTTGTTTCGACATTTGATTTATTTATTTATTTTTTTATAAATGACAGGTTATTACAAATGCATTAGTAGTTTATTTTTATTGTTGACTAGTTTAACTTAAGTTGTTAATTAGTTTAGATTTTTTTGCTGCCGCCTTCTGGAAAAAGTCCATTACTCCTTCATGTTCATCTTTAAAGTGGTACAGCAACCACCATGCAAATCGAAAATAAAAACCTGCAGTTCTATTTCATGTTGTAGTCTACACTGTACTTTTTATTTAGTTTTCTTTTTTAGCTGTCTTTTCAAGTTTCATTTTAGTTAATGGAATCAAATTTTCCACTGCTCGTTTTTGTTTTAATTTCAGTTAACGTTATTAACCATAATACATAACCCATATTTTATTTCTGGATTTTCATACGAGTTAAATCAAAATCACCATCAATTTAACAGAAAAGCTATTTCTATAACCCAAAAGAAGTAAATCTTAATTGTGGGAAGCAGCAGAAGTGTGTAAGGAGGTCTTTTCAAATGATCCCTTGAGCCCTGAGAGGCATGTGTTACTGTGGAATATTTCAGATAGATGTCAGAAGTTTGGCAGGAGACGGCTCTGTGTGCATAAAGCTCTGATGGATGGACAGTATGGTGGGTGGGCTTGGCCTGATTTCAACCCAAGGCCTCTGCAACCATCTGTAGTTTCTTTTTAGCTCTAAAAAACAGCCCAAAAAAACATGCACACAGGCACGTACACAATCATTTACACGTGCATTGATGCCGACAAGCATTTCGTTTAGAGCCACTCAGAATTAGTAAGTATGTGCTTAGTAACAAGGAAAGGATAGCATGTTAGGGTTCATTTGATCTCCCTACTTGGATGTATATGCATGCTACTGCAGCTGGCAGAGCCCCGACACACTCACACACTCACACACACACACACACACACACACACACACACACACACACACAATAAGAGGTTCCCTCAGTTTAACTACTGCTGTGAGGAAGTACCCATGGGAAATTATTTGCATGAAAATACTTCTCGAAGTGTGCAACTCCTCAAAATATGTCAACAGTATAAATGCAAACTCAAACCCTCAACCTAATCTCACCCTTTAGAACCATTTATACAAATCATATGATGTGAGTCATGTGACCCTTTCTGAATTTGGAAGCGTTACCATGTTTGTTTGAGTGATAAAAAAAAAGGTCTAAGTTGAGAAATAATACATCTTTAAAGCCTACCTTTTCATGAGTAAATGAGATGGAATTGTGCCAGTGTGTAGCAAAGGTATGCATTTAATCATGCACTGATTCATTTCAGTGCACCTCATTTGTCATTACCTTCACGCTATGGTGATGATATCATCTCAGGCATTTGACAGCTCTTGTTATTATATCAGGATGTATTTATAGATAGGTTAAACACATTTCTTTATCAATAAATCATTTCTACTGACAGTGATCCTGAAGCTTTAATAAATGAGCAAAAATAAATCTGAAGGTTGTACTTATTCAAGGTGCATTGGTGATGAGTGTAACTGCACAAAACAAAAATGATCTTGAATAACTGGACCCAAAAAAAGTGGTTCAGTATCATTGTAGTACAGTCTAATGATATAGTTATGATAATCACAGCCAGCAAACAGGTCTATCAGATTCTGAGTGATAAGAACTAACCAAATTGCACCACTACTGTCTTATAATGGGTCATAAATAAATACAGGAAGAGAGCATGCATGCATGCATGCATGCAAAATAATTAAATAAATAAAAATACTGGTAATTCCTTAAGAGGAGTTCGTGAAATTAATCTGCAGCCTTGTGCATCTAGGTGTGTGTGTACATGCATCAGAATGTGTTTGAGTAGTGACTGTTATAAAGCTCTTACCTGTGGCACCCTGGTCCTTCCTGCACAGCTACTCCACACGCATATACACACACATGGACTTGCACCCATGCACAAAAAAACCTCTTTATATACAGGGTTATGAACTACAGCACCACCTGCTCTCTCTCTCTCTCTCTCTCTCTCTCTCTCTCTCCCTTTTTACTCTATTAAATTGAGCTTTAAAGGGCTGGAGGCTTGTTATCATCTGTTTATCCCTGTATCCATAGAGACATCCTGTTTAACATTGAGGGGAGAGAGAGAGAGAGAGAGAGAGAGAGAGAGAGTTAAACAATGTCACAGGGTGGGGCAGGATTGCGTGACGGTGTGTGTGTGTGTGTGTGTGTGTGTGTGTGTGTGTGTGTGTGTGTGAGTGTGTGTGATGACCAGATTTAAACATGCAGACAGTAACAGTATGCTGATGGAATGTGAAAGGGTGCTTTAATCCACACATTAATGTACTTCATCATATATACAGTACAGAATATTATTAGTACTAAAAAACAGATGAATGTTAATTTAATAAATTTTCTTATGATTAGTTGCTCTACAGTATTAGCTTGCTAAGTCCTAAATCTTGATCTTCATCACCATCTTCCAGTTTTTCCAGGGACAGGTTGCGGGGGCAACAGCGTAAGCAGTGAGGTCCAGACGTCCCCCTTCCCAGCCACTTCCACCAGCTCTTCCGGGGGAACATCAAAGCGTTCCCAGACCAGCCGAGAGACGTAGTTCCTCCAGCGTGTTCTGGGTCGACCCTGAGGTCTCTTCCCGGTTGGATATGCCTGAAACACCACAACAGGGAGGCGTTCGGAAGGCATTCCAATCAGATGCCCGAGCCACCTCAACTGGCTCCTCTCAACGCGGAGGAGCAGCAGTTCTACTCCAAGCTTCTCCCGGATGACAGAACTTCTCACCCTATCTCTAAGGGAGAGACCTGCAACCCTGCAAAGGAAACTCATTTCAGCCGCTTGTATTCGCGATCTTGTTCTTTCAGTCACTACCCAAAGCTCGTGACCATAGGTGAGGACAGGAACATAAATCGACTGGTAAATTGAGAGCCTAGCATTTCAGCTCAGCTCCCTCTTCACCATGACGGACCGGTCTTAAATCATTTTAGTCATTTCTGGCCAAATGCTGCTTCAAGGTTGAAACCCATAGAGTCACTAGATTTGTCAAATTTTTACAGACATTTAGTAACTTTAATTAAAAAAGGGAGAGAGAGGGGGACGAGGGGGCACACATCATTGAGAACTTGGTGACAGTGGGACTTGAACCCCTGACCAGCTAAACTAATCCAGCACCCTACCATGATGAGAACCTTAACCCCTGGGTGGATACTGGTAGAGACTGTTGGATTTATTGAGTAGTAGGTCTGTACCTACCTTCATTATAAACTTTCTTTTGGATAAATTACATTGTATAACAGTAAACGTGAGCAAACCTTTTCCTTCATGGCAATTATTTTGGACTCAGATCTATTCACACAACAAAAGGATGCAATACTTAACAAGCATATAAAGCATGCCCATACCTGTACAACCACAGGTCCATAGTTACCTTCTCACTTACACAACCATACACATAAAATATTTTTTCTTGATTATCACGATTATCACGTCCTTCTCACAGGAAGAAGGTCCTGGTGCCTATAACTGATGACATGGTACACCCTGAAGACCGGGTACACCCTGGATGCTTCACCAGATCATCGCAGTGCTAAAACACACAACCATTCACACTCACATTCACACCTAGGGGCAATTTGGAACAGCCAGCTAACCTAATGTGCATGTCTTTTGGACTGTAGGAGGAAACCAGGGTACCAGGAAGAAACCCACACAATCACGGGGAGAACATGCGAACTCCACACAGAAACACCGGGACTCAAAGACATTCTACAAACTACAAACTAGGAGTATAAAATATGGTATGCATAACCTAGAATATGATATACAGTCAAGGAAAAGTTAATAATAAATAACAGTATGTACTCTTCAACAGTGTATGAATTTAAAGTGGCATAGTGCATAAGTTAGGAAGTTAAGGGGTTAACAATAAAGTTGAGATTAAAACTGAGCCTGCAATGGCATTACAATTTCCAGCGTTGCCCACCCCACCACCGCCATTTTGTCTGGAGTGGATGAATAAACAGACGAGTGCGAGACTGTAATAGCCTCAAGCGAGCCAAATATGACCTAGTGCTGTCTGATGTCATTCAGAAATATATTTTTAATTATGGCAGGCTGAAAATTAAAGAGGTGATGGGAACCCGCGCTGGACTTGTTCCTACTAGTTAATTGCCTGCAAAGTTTTAAACAAACCCCAGATTTCACAGCGCTTCACAAGTCTTCTACTCCTCTTCTTTTCTTTTCATATTTATCTCTTATTTCTGGTAAGGGAAGCAATAATAATGAAAAACATCAGCATTTCATGGACAACTTGATTGCACTGATTGTTTAATGATGATATAAATGTCCTTATTGTTTCCAGTGCTGAAAGAAAGCTTTTCTTCTTTTACAGAATCCTACTGCAAAAAGTATTGGTGTGTCTGTGACAAGCCCAAGGGAGAGACGCAAACACAAATCGTTCTGTTCTAGCCCTACCTTATATTTACAGAAAAATCCCAACCTCCTTGAAGCATGTGTACAATTTGAACAAAGGTATTTAGTTTGATGTGTGGTAAGATTTAACTTAAAGTCATAACAAAAATCACGCCTTTAACACAAACCGTCACCATAGTAACTTTTTAACCAAACAGAGGGAGTCCTGGGAGTTGTTTTGAATTTGCATGCATGAAAGTCATTTCTTTTAACGCTATGGTCTCCTCACAAACAAAGTTATACTAATCAGTTATTAATCTGAGGTAATTACTGTTAGGATGTTCATCTGGTAAACAACCTTTTACTGTGATACCAACTCTATCTGATCTCTACTCTTCCCATCTACAGTATTTACATGGATACAGTTCAATCAGCACAATAACACCACTGGGTGTGTTTATAGGTACACACACAAAACACTTATTTTGGTGTGTGTGTGTGTGTGTGTGTGTGGGTGTGTGTGTGTGAGAGAGAGAGAGAGCGAGAGAGAGAGAGCGAGAGCGAGAGAAGACCAGAAAGGACTTAATGTCATCATACCACTAGCATAACAAAACTCACTCATTCACTCATTTTTCAAACTGCTTAATCCTAATAGGGTCGATGGAAGGCTGGAGCCTATCTCAGCCAACACTGGGCGAAGGCGGGGTACACCCTAAACAGCTCGCCAAACCATCGCAAGCAAACACACATACACACCCCTTCACAATCATATCTAGGGGAAATTTAGAACAGTCAAATTGGATATGATTGTGGCTAAATTCTAACTCAAAAAATTTAAAATAAATAAATCAACTAATAAAGAAACAATGTGGGGTTTCTGCCTATAGTGTACAGTCATTCCACTTTATCTTCCAATGTATCATCAAAATATTTCAATAATGGACAATCAATCAATCGATCGATCGATCGATTGAATAATTAATGAATGAATTAATGAATTACATTGGTCTAAGGTAGAGTATCTTCCAGCAAAGACTGTTCTATAAAGAGAAGGTTTAATTAGCAGTAGTGCTATATCTGTGTCACACATTTGCAAGAATCCACCCAGAACATGGTCGCCATGGATTAGGACTCCCAACACAAACCCACAAACATTTGCACATTCATCTGACTACTAATCTCACCCCCCACACACACACACACACACACACACACACACTTGTTTTCAATCACTGCTACTACATATAAGGACTCTAAAGGCTCATTCATGCACTCTTTAGGTACAAAAATAAAGATGTCTGTTTATTAAGTAAGTAAGTACTAACAGCATACTAATTACCTACTACCCAGTCATCCCTGTGGTACATTCTATGAGGATGTGAGCATGTAGTAAACAATGTGTTCATTTTGCCAATCGCCTGATTTTTTCCTGTTTTTTTTTTTTTTTATGGTGAGTTTTGCCTCATGATTTAAACTTGTTTACATGAACTTCAATAAAACTTTACCTGCAATTACCAGCTTCATTCCTGACATCCTACCAACTTCTAAAATATTGTGAATAAGCTACACAGTAAATCTGATGATGTCGCCAAACGGATCAATGATAAAGACTGTTAAAATGTCCGCAATGCTCCGGTGTGGCCATCACCACCACCATCCTCATCATCATCTTCATCATCAAAGCAAAGAATACTTCCACACTCTGTATAATCACTGTCAATAGCTAAAATCCAACCCGATATAAATTCTAAGTGACATTATGACACGGATGTCCTCTTTGTATATCTAAATATATATAGTAAAAAAATAAAAAAAATCAGCAGGTGAGAAGTTCTCAGACTGACTCAAAATAATGTCTATGGAAAGCTCTCACAAATGATAGCACGATCCTTAGTGGGTGGGTGCAAAAGAGTATACTGGTCAGAGACTAACACTGCTATGTGATACAGGTTTGTTTATGTTATGTTGCCATTGAAAAGTTGCAACATAATGATCTGATCCATCTCTTACTCCACTCCCCTAACCAGATTCTATTACTGTGACTCGGACAAAATGACATAGACACCAAAGCCACATGCCACAGAGAGAGAGAGATGGGGGAGGGGGGGATATCTATTGCCTAGCAGTGCAGACAATCCTCAAACATTTCATACAAAACAAAAAAACTTGAGTTACTTTAAAATATCAGGACATTTAAAAATGGTTTTATTGCTTCTGTCATGGTGGCATGGTGGTGTGATTGGCATGTCAGCCTCACTGCAAGAAGGTCCTGGGTTCAAGTCATGGGCTCGGGCGTTGCTGTGTGGAGTGTGCATGTTCTTCCTGTGCTTGCTCCACAGCAATGGTCTGTTATACTTAATGAAGGTCTGTTGCAAAGGAATAATCAAGTTGATGATGCAGTTTCCGCATAGTTCTTCTCTTGACGATTCAAAAACTGCAAACAGAACTCCAGAACAGAACGGGTAATGCTAGTTATAGTTTTGTACACAATCTAAAATGATACAGAGTAAAATTATACAGCTCTTTCAAACATTTTCAATATGAAGTAGTTTTGGGGATATTACACTATTATTCACAACAATTACAAAACTGCAACAGTACATGTTTTTTTTTGTTTGTTTTTTTTTAACTTTGGGTTTACACTGGGGCCACGATGCCCGTGATCTCCACGATTCAAAAAAGCATGGGGCTCCACAGTTTATGATCATGCTTGGTGCACGAGTGGGGTATAAAAAGGAGGCAGGGTGCATCCAAGAGGTAAAACTTGAAAGAATTGTGTTTCCAAGTTCATCAAGATCCCCTACGATCACGCATCAAGGTCTGTTATGCTCTCTAAAGGTCTGTTTAGCTCTACTGCGCTCTACTATGATTTCCACATTCTATAATAATTTGCGTCAAATCGTAATACATCGTAATAATCATAGCTAAATTTTTGACTGTTAAAAATTTTTACCATGATCAGCGCGATCATCACAAATCCACCAAGTTCCCTGACGCCACACGCTCATCACGATTCTCTCAAATCTTGGACATTGCGGCCCCAGGGTAAACCAAGGGTAAAATACCTACTATGATCTAGATTAGTATTGTGTCTGGATATGACTTTGAATGCCTTGTTAAATTCTTGATTCAGGTTGGTTAGTAGCTCCAACAGTATTTCCAGTTTATTTCTAACTTTTTCTCTACAGTAACATTCACATATACTGGTATGACAGAGATTCCAAACACATGTTATTTAATAAAGTCAATCATGTCAAAATGTGCATGTAGGGAAGCTTTCTATAAGGAACTGATATTTAGTTTGGAGCAATAATTATGGAAGGAGTTTCTAGTGTAATCGGTTTTTAGCAGTCGGTAAGCTTTCCAAGGCTTCAGGTCAGAAAACAGTGTGGTTTCTTGGGAAAATGACAAGCGGCGAGGTCTTATAAATGTCATGCAGGCAAATCAGAGAGGCCACAAAGCAAACAGCTATGTATATCGACTTTTATAGTGACAACAGGAAGTAACTTGTCTTGTAGATGTCCCGCACCATTAAGTGTAACTACACTACTATACAATGCACAGCCAAAAAAAAGGTATTGTTTTTATAAACTCATGCAAAGTCACAACAATTATTTCAGTTAATTTTTCCCCAAGAATTTTTAATGATGACTGCAAAGTTGCACCAAGTTAAAAAGCCTTCGCTAGTGTATCCCAAAGACTCTCTGTAGGGTTAAGTTGGGGACTCTGTAGTGGCCAATTCATGTGAAATTGATTCTTCTTCATTCCTGATCACTTCATGGGCTTCCTTCCTTAACCCGACATACCCATCACTCTGGAATAGACAAGAGTCCAATAGTCCAACCTTTATCCTCCTGAGCAAGCTGAAATCTTCTGTTCTGTTCAATTTCATTAACAATTGGGCTTCTTATAGCCACACACTGATCCAATCCAATCCTGTAAGTTCTTGTTGCATTGTGCATGTAGAGATGGTCTTGTGTTCTTAAGGTCTTAAGTTTTCAATCTCAATTTTAACAACTCAATTTTACCAAGCCTTTACCCTGTCCAAAGTTAGTCAAAATCGTTTTCTGGCTACAATTCTTGCATAAAGTTGACAGTTCAACACTATTGTTGGTTCATTTGTTTGGTGCAGGCCAGTCATTTGCTAAAATGCTGTGACATTTTCCATGATATGTTTTAAGTAATTTTTCCATGATGTTAGTAAGGAAAAGAGAAGCCACTCACTGCATCAGCTAGTTTTAAAAGAATTGTTGCCAGTTGAAACATACTATATTAACCACTAGAGTAATTATCTTGAGTGTTTGTTTATTTATTTTTGGCCAGGCTGTGTATAAATGGGTAAAAAAAGGTTGTGACTTTTGCTAATAAATGAATTCTAATTGTTGACACATTACTTTGGAGTAGAAAGAATAAAACTGTTCAGAAAATGCTGCTGTTGAGGTGGTAAAAGTATCAGTGCGTCATATTGGCCCGCATCACACCATGCTCTTGTTGATTGCTTTCCTCCAACAGCACACACCCCAACTGTTTTATTTCTTACATACTACCCTGCCATTAACTGAGAAAATGTATCCACTACTTTAGCAAGAAGGTCCTGGGTTTGATTTCCGGGCTCGGGCGTTTCTGTGTGGAGTATGCATGTTCTCATCGTGCTTGCGTGGGTTTCCTCCGGGTACTCCGGTTTTCTCGTACAGACTAAAGGCATGCACCGTAGGCTAACTGGCTCTTCCAAATTGCCCCTAGGTGAGAGTGTAAATGGTTGTGTGTTTGTGTGTGTGTGTGTGTGTGTGTGTGTGTGTGTGAGTGTGTTGGTACTGCGATAGTGTGGCGAGCTGTTCAGGGTGTACCGTGCCTTTGGCCAGTATCAGCTGGGATAGGCTCCAGCTTCGACGTGACCCTAATAGGGATTAAATAGGGATTATGAACATTCAAAGTTCATCAAATAGATGATGTGAATGAGAGAGATTATTGTTCATGGAACACTTTTACACTATACTTGATGCATTAAAGAGAGGAGCATTACCTTCTAAAGAGAAAGTTCAAGGTGATACGTATTGAAATCTTCCTAAATGGCCAAGTCAGTCAACTTATCCGAACATGCTTTTCACTTTCTGAAGAACATACTGAAGGTAGAAAGAGCAATTACAAATATGTCCAATTATTTTTGAGCCTCTCCTATTGATGAAGGAAAAACTGACAATTGATGCGATATTTGTGTTAAACACCTTCAAATTAAATCAATCATAATCATATCTTCAATCATATCTTGATTGTTCCGTTTCAAATCCACAGGGGTGGAATACAGAAGCAAACCTTCAACCACTGTGCCTGTCCAGATACTTCTGAACCTGGCTGGATATAGATACGGCATCTGCACCCATGTACTGTTAACTTGTTAGACTGCATTGCATTGTGAACTGTGCACGTGCGAGAGCTGCTCAGATGTTGTGATCTGAAATGACCTCTGCGTGACTAACATGTTTAGAGTGTGTGTTTATGTTGCCATGGCTACGCTTTGTTATATTATCAACCTCAGCCCAGCGAGATGCTTTGAAGGAAGTAAAAGTAAAATGCTGTCTTTGCCCTTGTGCCTGGCATTTGAAAAACATGTCAGAATGTGACTGAAAGCTCGCTCCGTGCCATGTTGTGATTCACGAGCGGTTGCTGTGGTCTATTCTTCAGAAGCCCGTTTAAAAATGTCAGTGCACTTTTAACCTGCTGTGAAACACAAAGCGGGGTGTGTTATGTGTTATGTTGATAATTATGTTATAATTACCATCTCTTTTCTTTATTATTACTACAAGCTAATTTTATAAATAACTGTTTAGCAATATGACACGAAGCTGTAATCGCAGTTGAGAGGTAATATTAATATTCAAGCAGAAGGAATGGAGTGACTTTTCCAGTTACATCTATATTAGCAAGCTTACATAGCAAACATGACCTGTCATGACAAGTGCATACCACAAGAGCTACTTCCTGTTCTTTTTGTTAAAGAGTGCTTATTTAACCCTCCTGTTATGTTACGGGTCAAATTGACCTGTTTTAAAGTTTGAACATCTAGGAAAAATAGTTAAAAGTATTTTTTTTTTCAGTATGAAACTTCTTCTGCTTGCCTTAATTAGTGTAATCAACATATAATATGAAAATGGTTCATCTAACGTATTTGCAATCACCCCCTGCATGTTTATATCACATAGATACTGTTCGGGTCAATTTGACCCAGCAGTCAAACTGGAGGTAAAAGGGTGTCAGAAATGTCAGACTATTTCTTTTTTTGCAACTGTGAGAAATTTCGACCCCAATCGCACTCTCACACACACACACACACACACACACACACACACACACACACACACACACAGGTGCGGGTATGAGTTTTGATGGGAACCATTTATGTTCTCGCGGGAAAACTCCACCCATATTCAGTGGACACTCAACAGGGGAGGGGCAAA
>JAQMYF010000014.1:16508645-16520123 GCA_030014195.1 Neosilurus mollespiculum | reverse complement strand
ACACACACACACACACACACACACACACACACACACACACACACATATATACATACATACATACATACACACACACACACACAAACAATGAAGCACTTTTTTCTTTTTCTTAGATAAAATTTACAATAGTTTGTCTTAGATTTGTTCTTACCAGTCTGCAGGAGCCCTTTGAGGTGCAAGAAAAGAACGTGGCTACCAGTGCTGATGCTGAAGAACCTCAAGTTCAGCTTGTTACGATTAATAGATTAAATACCTTTAATAAAGTTATTTTGAAATAAGATTAAATAAAAATACATTTTAAATTATAATTTAAAAATAAATTCCAAGTTTAATAAAGGAAGCAAATTCAAAGCCTCATACCTGCTATGAGGAAACAAGAAAAGATACATTTCTGGTTTTCGCACCTGTGGCATGGAGAACTCATTGTCTGTCAAAAAAAATAGGAAGTTGTAATGTAGACTCATCTGACCACAACATATGGTTCCCCTATCTTCCAGTTCAGCTGAGATAAGCTCAAGCCCACAAAGAACTTGGAAGCATTTCTGTATAGAATTGTGTATGCTTCCTCCTGCCATAATTCAGTTTCAAGTGGCATTTCTGCATCATGGGGCTACATTTGTCAGATGACTGTTCCTCTGGCTAATTCTGAGAGCTCAAAGGTCATGCAAATTTGAGGTTTCTGGACCTTGCAGAAAAATACTTCTTTGCTGTTTGCCTGTAGACTTTTTTTGATTTTTTTTTTTTGCAGGCATTAGAGAATCAAGTTCACTGCTCCTTCATGTGGTGAAATTAGATATTAAAATCATGCAGCATGATCAGACCCTTTGGTAGGGCAAATGCCATGTGAGTTTTTCAGCATAAAAACCATAATGCGCAAATATACAAAAGCAAACAAATAAAATTAACAAAACAATTTGCATCTTCCAAAGGAACATGTAGCAGGTGATAGCAGTTCATCAGTCTCATTACCAGAGAACAGTACAGTTTAGAATCAGAGCTCGGGGCTCCCGAGTGGTGCATCGACAAGGTGCGCGACTATCTATCCGGAGATCGCAAGTTCGAATATGCATGCGCAGCAGTTCGAAAAGAGGAAAGCGGCAGCATCACATGTCAGGGAGGGGGCGTGTGCTTGCTTACGCCCCTCCCTGGTCGGTGGTGGTCATGTGATAGGGAAGGCAAAAAATTGATGGGTGGGTATTGGATACCACTCGGTTGGGGGGGGGGATCAGAGCTCGAACATGACAGAAAAAAAGTGAGGCAAAATGGGCAACAAACAAATAAAATAAAAATATAAAAATAATAAAAGTAAATAAGAAACAATTAAAAAACATGAAGGAACATAGGTGCAACTGAAAAATAGTTTGATGGATGGATTTTTGAGCTACCACCATGCGAATGTGTCATGAATATGATAAGAAAAATAGCATATTAATAATATTTATATTAATTATATATATATGTGCTATATATTTAATAAAATAATATTCAGACGTTGCACAAAATTCTCAGGAGCTAAGAATTTATTTATTATTAAAGGACAAATCCACTGTGTGGTTATTAAAAATCTTTATTACAATATAAATGTTTGGAGGAATTATTTCATATTTTATGTATTAATCACTGTTCAAAAAACATTTAATCAAAAGACAAGGGCGCACAAAGATGTACTTAGGTGTGTATCAATTTTAAAATGTAAAAACACACAAAAAATACTACTTAAAACAGCAATAAAACAACCCTAAAAGTGAATTAATGAAGTCCCACCATGCAGCAATACAGTGCAGAATGTATGTGTTCTGGGTCAGCTTCATCCTAATGAACTCTTTACCAAGTATATAATCTTACTTTAAATCAATACAGCAAAGCTCACATTGTAGATGGTTTCTCGTTCACATAACGCAGGACAGCAGACAAACAGCTGCTGCTTTTGAGCAGCTGAGTGCAGTTTGAGGGCAATAATAGTGCAACTGTTCTACTTTCTGATTTTTAAAAAATGCATTTTAAATTTAGAATGTGACTGCATGTGTGTCTGTGCATTATGTGAAGGAAGGGACTATTTGTGGATATGAATAATTTTTTTTAGGGCTTTTGCAAAGCCAGTGTGTTGTACACAAGCGGAATAACCATGGCACACTTTGGCTGTAGGATCTGATTCTTTAAGACAATGGGCTCTTGCTTACAGCCAAGCATACTCTAATAGATAGCAATGTAAAATAGAGGAGTGCATTGTGGGAGCATATCAGGAAACCATGCCCCCATCCATTAGTGATGGTCAGCTGGACTCCTGAATAACACTCTTCTGAACAGCAGGATTCTGCTCTGACTGACAGGCAGTCTGGTTACATACAGTATATGCATTGTTGACTTTGAGAAGTGACAGGGTCTGAATCTGGAATGGGAATGGAAGAACAGAGAATGAAAGCGGACTCTAGAATATGCTCCTCTAATTGTTCCAATGTGTCCTGTACTTCTGCAGTTCTCTTACAAGAGTCCTTCATACAGGAATAAATATCTGCTCCTCATTATTCAACTTTAAAAGCTACACCACAATGCAGTTCTATGCCTGTAGTGAGTACAAAATATTATTCCAGATGAAGTGCTTCCAAAAACATTAAAAGCCAGGACGAGTTCTGAGAACAGTCATTGAAGGTTTGATGGGGCCACCACCAGCAGGTTAATCCTGAGATACGGCGAGTGGGTCACACTGGACCAAGCACATTCTCTACAGTGCACGCAAGTAGTACAGATTCTCCTTTTCTTTCTTGAAACGGTGCACTCACACATATATGAATACTTGTGGCTCAACACAGTTTAAGGACATTAGCAGCCATGCTATCTTGAAGTAAGTTAAAGTAAAATGAGGTCACATTAGCAGGAGGAAGAAGGCTGGATTGGGTGGTTCAGTCCATCTCCAATTCCATGAGCTTGCTGCGTGGTGTGTGCATTGGGTTTCTGGAGAAGCAGCAGCGAGAAATGAGGAGACCAAGAACAATAGACAGTAAGCCAACAAGTAGAGCTGCTCCAAGGCCATACAACACTGGGTTCTTTATGGAGTCCCACACTGAAGAGATATAAAAGCAGAGTTTTTATAAGACATGGATGCAGATCACATGTCTGCAAAAATAGTTTAAAAGTATTTGCATATACATATTACAAATAAAGCTACAACATGAGAACAAACCCTTACATGCTAGGTTGATGGCGAGAAAGACTGGGGTGGAGGAGAGTGTCTGCCCCTCACTCCAAAGTCGAGTGTCAGGAGAGAAATACCAAAGTTTGGCCGTGCAGTGGTACTCGCCTCTGTCCCTGTCCTGAATGTCATAAACACTGAGCACAAATGTGTCCCTATCTGTGCGCTCGATACTACACTGTGTTGTCCCATTTACTCCTCTCTTCTTTACCACTCCCCAGCGGTCCATGCTGATCAGGGGCACAGCACCATTCTCCATCGGCAGTGCTAAACTTGTGCTGAACCAGGTAACATCATATGCCACCTCTCCTGTGGGACAGGAGAAGAACAGAAATTAACATCAGAGCATAAACAAGAAAATCAGGTTAACCCTCCTCCTCCAAGAATAAACAAGAAAATCAGGTTAACCCTCCTCCTCCAAGAAATCCAGGTTAACCATCATTGATCATGACAGTGAAATAGAGGAGAATGTGTCTGAAGATGGAGACTATCTTTAGCTAAATTCTGATTCTAATGATTCTGATTTTGAACCAGATGAGGGAATTGCTATTCCTGTTCCTCCAAGCAAGAATGTCAAAAATGGTGAAATACATTGGTCATCATCCCCAAATATGTGTCAGGCAAAACTGTCTGCAGAAAACATTACAAAGACAGTGCCATCAAGTCAGCTTTTGAGCTGGTCATGCCAGATTCCATACCGAAAATCATTCTGGAAATGACTAATCTAGAAGGGAGGCATGTTTTTGGGGAAAAGTGGAAGGAGCTGGACAAAACACGTTTAGATGCGTATTTGGGGCTCCTCATCCTGGCTGGGGTCTATAAATCGAAGGATGAATCAACAGCCAGTCAGTGGGATGCAGACACAGGGAGGCCGATATTTCGAGCCACAATGTCTCTGGAGACTTTTCACATTTTCTCCAAAGTAATCCGATTTGATACTGTACATTTTACTCACTGAGATGATTCATTCTGTATCTGTTTATATAGATATTAGTAACCAGACTTATATATCTGATATCTGAGAGAGACAAGCTGGCAGCTATTAGGACAGTGTGGGACAAGTGGGTAGAGCAACTTCCACTACTCTATAACCCAGGCCCTAATATCACAGTGGATGAAAGGCTGGTAGCATTCAGAGGTCACTGCCCATTTAGGCACTATATGCCTTCCAAACCAGTTAATTATGGGATAAAAATCTGGGCAGCATGTGATGCAAACACCAGCTATGCATTGAACATGCAGGTTTACACTGGAAAGCCGGTTAGAGGAGCCCCAGAGAAGAATCAGGGCACAAGGGTCGTGCTCGACATGGCACAGGGTCTCAGGGGGCACAACATAACCTACTAAATTTATTCATTCATTCATTCATTTTCTGAACCGCTTAATCCCAATTAGGGTCGCGGGGAGGCTGGCGCCCTACTAAATTTAACTCAATTTAAATATCATGTTTAAATGTTATGTTTTATATGTTGGTCTTTCAAAAGTAATAAAGTGGTGAAACATTACAAAAAAAGTTTGAACATGTATTTTTTTATGAAAAAAGAGTGAATGATCCTAATTGAACACCATTGCACTAAATATTGATAGAATAGTTAGTAATGGAATTAGTAATGAAATATTAACAATGCTTGTTAGGATTTTTTTTGGTTTTGGACATCTTTTGGATAATTAAATATGCACCGGGTCAAATTGAACCGGAACCACTTGCACGGAACACGGAACAATTGCTGTTCCTGACAAATGAACATAATAGGAGGGTTAAATAGATCTGACGTGTGTGTGTGTGTGTGTGTGTGTGTGTGGACATTGGTGCTAGGAAGTGAGTTCCAGCTTAGACAGACAGACAGACAGACAGACAGACAGACAGACAGATATAGATGGATAGATAGATAGATGAATAGATAGATAGATAGATAGATAGGGCAGTAGTGACTTAGAGGTTAAGGCGATGGGTTACTGATCGGAAGGTCAGCGGTTCAATCCCCACTATCACCACTGTTGGGCCCTTGAGCAAGGCCCTTAACCCTAAATTGCTCAGTTGTATAAAAATGATAACTGTAAGTCACTCTGAATAAGAGCATCTGCCAAATGCTGTAAATGTAAATAAATAGATAAATAAATAAATAAATAATGATAATTCCTAACAGTGGCACATTCCCTTACTTTCTCACTCATTTATCGAACAGCTTAATCCTACTAGTGTCGCGGGGAGGTTGGTGCCCATCTCAGCCAACACCGTACAATGTCAGGCTGAACTCTGAACAGCTCGCCAAACCATTACATGGCAACACACACAGAATCATTCACGCCAACACTCACACATAGAGTCCTACAACCTAATGCGCATGTCTTTGGACTACAGAAGGAAACCAGAGTACCCCCCGAGGAAACTCACGCAAGCACAAGAAGAACATGCAATCTCCACACAGAAACGCCCTCGCCGAGTCCGAGGACCTTCCTGCTGTGAGGTAGCCGTGCTAATCACTACGCCACAGAGCAATTTTATAATGCTCTCTCTCGCTCTCTCTCGCTCTCTCCCTGATTATTTCTTTTGTTCTGTCATTTTCTCACTTGTCAGCATTTCAAAACAACTTATTAAGCAATAGAAAAAGACAAAATTAGAAAGCATGTCTATAAATTCATGTAATATATTTATAATGGGACATGTTATGTAACTTTCTTTATTCTTATACCCACTTCAGGAAATGGGTGCTTAGGAAATATATACATATCTATAAATATATAGCAGGACAGAAAGTCTTTTCCTGATTCAGAACTTCTGCTGCTGTTATACATTTCCAGCCTGTGCCTGTGTGTTTTTATGGTTGATGTGCTACAACATAGATCCTCCATGTCTCAGTCAGGATGTGGTTGACCATAATCATCATGATTGAGGAGTCGATCTCATGTTCAACATCCTTTAGCTAGCGCTTAATCTGCTTTCCTTTCTTCCTCCCACTGTGTCCTGACCTTGTAAGGACATTAAGAGCTACCCGTTAGCTCATTTAGAGGCGTGTTAGGAATTAGGCCTGGGTGGTTAATGAGAAACAGATGTGAACTTTAGAATGTGTTGGAGTAGGTTTTTGCCTCCTACAATCCAAACGTCCAGCTTGAGTCACCGGGGCACCTCGTGTACATATGTGAGGGACACAGTATAAGTGTTTGTGTGTGTGGGCCACCAGAGCTGAGGCGGAAGCGGGTCGGTGGAAAATCGCTCCCCATTCCCTCCTACTGTTGCCCTGGGGCAGGCGCCTGTGTCCACAACACTGCGATGTTTTGATGAGTAGTGGGATAGAGAGTGGGCTGTAGGCCAAAGGGTCACAAAATGGCATCACAAAATCACATGTATGATTTCAGCCTTTTGTTTTTTTCGTACAGCCGTTGCCGCCATGGGGACGATGACTGCCTACCCAGCCTGTTTGAGGAAAGGCAGAGGGAGGAGGTTTCTACAGCAACATGGATGTAAACAGACGGATGCACTGATAAGCACAGAGATCTAGTTGGGACATATTCCTTTAAAATCAAATACCATAACATAATGTGCGCGTGTGTGTGTGTGTGTTTTCTTTTCCAGGTTTTAGACATGTCCGGGGTCAGGATAGAAATAGTGCCTGAAATCCTTACCTCTCCATGCTTCTAGGATCAGGGTGGTCGTGTTACTTCCCTGGGCATACTTTGACATTCTGCAGCATCTCCACCTTTCTACTTGTTTTGTTTGGCAATGACCTCATTGCATGTTTGTGTGGGTTTCATCTGGGTACTCTGGTCTCCTCCCACAGTCCAAACACATGCATATTAGGCTAACTGGCTGTTCCAAATCTATGTGTGGATGTGGGTATGAATGGTCGCGTGTTGCCCTGTGATGGTATGGTGAGCTGTTCAGGCTCAGTGTCGGCTGAGTTAGGCACCCCTCGGCCCTAGTAGGATAAAGTGGTTCGGCAAATGAGTGAGAGATGAGATGAGTAATTATTTGTAAGCATTAGAACTGAATTCTATAGGTGTATTTTAGTTTTTGTACTCTTAATTTTTAACTATATTCGAGCTACAAGCTTTGTTCTCTCTTATCAAATGAGCTTCTGTATAAAACCTACATGCTTGCCTGTACTTGACATGTACCATTATACAAGCGTCACTGTACAGATAGTGAGTACTGCGATCACAGTGGGACAGTCAAGGAACATTTTATTACTCATTACAGTATTAAATATTACATTAGATTTAGATTTAGTTAGAGTTTTATTAGATAGTTAGATTTTGAGAACACAACCACAGCTTTACATCTCACTGGTTACGTATGTCTGTGTCAATCCTCAGTACAATATGCACACTGGGCCTGTATAGTTATACACTGGTGTGAAAAATTATGTGCCCCCTTCCTGATTCCGTTGTGTGACCTTTTGGCAGTTCATGCTCGTAAACCCTCCAATATGGATGAGATCAAACAATTCTGCCAAGAGGAGTGGGCCAAAGAGCGTTAGGAAAGACTCATCACCGGTTATCAAAAAGCTTGATTTCAGTTATTGCTGCCAAGGATGGCACAACCAATTATTAGGTTCAGGGGCAATTACTTTTTCACATAGGACCAGATAGGTTCCCCCCGTTAATGAAAAAAAATCACCATTTAGAAACTGCATCTTGTATTTACTTGGGTTGTCTTTGTGAGATATTAAAGTTAGTTTGATGATCTAAAACATTAAAGTGTGATAAATATGCAAGAAAAGAAAAAAATCAGAAAGGGGCAAATACTTTTTCATGGCACTGTAGACGTCAGACATCAGAAAGCTTTTTTAGCCCTTTATAGCGGAGCTCCAGCGTGGCACACCATTGATAAGCATCGAACCATCGAGCTGCTTTTGGAACGTCAATAAAAAAACCCCTCCATCCTTCCAGCGTACATGTACACATGGGAACCGTGCTGTTCTTTGAAAATTTAATATCTTATTTATAATACTCGGTCACGAAATGTGACGTCATAGATAATGACATGAAATAAACAAGCAACTAATGATATTCTTGTGTTATTGAAATGTTTTCTAAATCTACAGTTTCTAAATGATGTACTTTACATGTCGAGACCAAGATTGTGTGTTTAGGTACCTCATTTTGATATACCGTACGAAGGATACGTGGATGGGGTTTGAGAGTTCCCACCAAAAACTTGTCAATGAGGGAAATCAGATGGGAGCTCCCCTTTTAGGAAGATCATTACTTTTGTGTGCATGTCTTTTTGTCGTTGTCTTTTTGTGAGACAGGAAGAATACACTACAAGTAAATACTGTATTTTTCCAATTTATTTTTTTTAAATAGAGAAGGTAATTTAATTTATTATTTTGGCATTCTTCATGCAGACGTGAAAACTCCTAGAGCAAGTTTCTTCTCCTATATATGTCTTTCAATATGCTTAAATCAAAATGATAAATCTTGTGTCAGGCCTCTGATTTATGTTACAAACTACAGCAAGCCTGATGTTAAGCTGATTTAAGAGATTTTAAAAAAGAACAGAAAAGAAAAGAAAAAAGGGGATTGTAAATGGAGTAAGTGTTCTACTAAAGTTACCAGCTTGGAATAGGCAGAAACTACATCAAGGAAACTTTCTTAAACCAAATAATTATAATAATAAAAGAAAAAGAAGGGGCATTTTTTCATTCCGAAAACACTATCAACAGTGTAGAATTAATTTACAGCCAACTGAGTTGGCTGAGAGCCAAGTGGGACTGAATTCAGAACTGAGTTTCTGAAAATTTCAGGTTTTAAAGTAAAAACAGAAACCAAAACAGACGAGAGTACAAAGCCTCAATCTAAAATTGGCCAAGGCCTTCTCTTGGCAAACAGGATACAGCCCATTCAAAGCCGAATGATCTCACAATAATTAATTGATGAAATAAGATTCCCTCTCAGACCATAATTCAGGGATTTTGAGAGGTGTACCATAACCCTTCTTAACTCTGGGAATAAACATCAGTCAACAAACCCCAGCCAGAGTCAGTGATGTCGGTCATAAATCACACAAAACGAGTAGTCGCCATTCCTCAGCCGATGCTGAGCCTCAGAGTTGTCATAATCCATGGCTCAGGCTTCACCATGCCAGTAATAGAGCTACTGCACAGGTCCTTAAACTCCCTTTCAATGTCAGCACGTTATTCCCTTTAACAGCGACACGGTGACTGACACTGTTATGATGTCGTCATGTTTCGCTGCCATGGCTACAAAGGGTGACCATGCGAGATGGGTGAGATGGACTCTGCCAGAATAAACTGTCTGTCCCGACAACACGATACACCGGTATAAACAGCAACCGAAGAGAACATGCAACACACCCTAAGACAGCATCATATTTAGTTATCAAAATGGTCCGAATGGGTTTGGGGAAATCGAGACTTTGAGATATATATATATATATATATATATATATATATTTTTTTTTTTTTTTTTTTTTTTTTTAAACTATCTGGACCAAGTGATGCTTCATGAGAGCAGTGTGCCTATAACTGATTTTATAGCTTGGTCTGAAAACTTGATCCATCTGTTTAGTGCCAGATGTCCTTAATCGTAAGTAAAGTTAACGTGATCATGTAGCGGAAACAAGGCTTTATAGATGCTGGCCCGGTTTCTGAAAAGTCTTCAAATGCATTCGAGTAGCCTTAAGAACTTGTATAAATAGAGCAAATTTATTCCTAGCAATGCTCACCCTTAGCTTAGCTTATAAACGGCAATCTGATCTGCACTCACCCGTTACCCAGGATATATTTGTGTTTTAATATACAAGCGTGAAGGACGCCTGTCATCAGACCTGCAGCGTTTTTGGGCACCAACACCACTTAAGAATCTAGAATGCATGCAAATACTAGTATAGCACCTGTCAGATCAGAGATAAACCCTATGACCTAGTGCAATGAAGACATTTTAAGGCATACCATTCAGCACAGAACAGGTGGAACACTCAACACTCATCAGGAGAGATTGATGGCCGTTTATAAGGGTGGAACACTGAGTCAGCGGGAAGTCTCAATGCCATCCAAAGATAGTCTGGACAAGTTTTCGCTTGTCTAAGAAACATTTAAGATTCATCCTAAATCATACTTGATTCTATATCCTATGAAGGCGGCATGGTGGCTCAGTGGTTAGTATCTTTCTACCAAATATTGAGCCAAAACATGATCAGCCAGATATATAACAATATGACACCAGGACCCAAAAATTAACCTTAAAATAAAAAGAAAAAAAAAAGAAACGATTCGCTTCTAACAGCAATACTGTTAAAACAAATCACTACATATTATATAAAAACTCACTATGTATTGTATAAAAAATTACTACATATATATATATATATATATATATATATATCTTTAAAAAAAACACGATATATTATCTAATATATAGACATTGACCTCCCTTGAACATATTCCCTTGAACATATTTATTCCCCACAAATCAATCTATTAATACACCTGTAAATGAAACCTGCCAATAATTTTACACACAATGCAGTATGTAACCAAATAAAAAAAACTTGAAATGGAAATTCAACATGGAATGATGAAACTGGGACTAATTTAACAGGATTTACTTTTGCATTGAGGAAGGTAAATAAGTATAATCATTGTCAGTATAATTCTTGCTTTTTTATACCAATATGCCATCTTTTTTGAGTTAATCTGTTTTCATAACTATTTTAAGTGTTACTAAGCATAATTATTCCAGCTATAACCCATGGATTGTTAAACAAATAGGCCACAAAGCAACTCTGAAATTAGAACAATTGCAAGGATTACATGAATAAAGTTATCTGATTTCTCAAAAAAGAGGGTAATTAACCTGAAACTGAATCGGCTTCACTAAAACTGTTGAACTGTGTCTGGTTAGCAAGCAGCCTCAAGATTCATGCATCGGTGAATACGTCGGGCTAAAGGCTAATTTCCTCTTTAGTCTTGCATCATTACCTCGTTACACAGAACAGACCACTTACAACAATTTTGTTGCAGGCCATGAGAACAAACTTAGCAGAGGCTTGCAGGATGAATGGGGGTTTACATCAGCTCTTGCTTGTTTCCCCATTAACCTGCCATGCTCCCACATTTCTGGACGCGTGTATTGGTGTGTTGCCATGGATAACACTTGGGAGGAAAGATGTTTAAAAAAAAAGAAATAAAAAAAAATAAAAAAAATAAAAAGCCTGCTTGATGAATGCTGACCTCAGTGAATGAATTCATGAGTTTGTCCAGATGTGGGATTCAACACATGTGTGTGTGTGTGTGTGTGTGTGTGTGTGTGTGTGTATGTGTGTA
>JAQMYF010000014.1:16422635-16441097 GCA_030014195.1 Neosilurus mollespiculum | reverse complement strand
ACACACACACACACACACACACAGAGAAACACTTTCTTCCTTTTATACATGATAGCCTTGATACAACCTGGAATTGAGCAAAAGGGGTAGAGAAAAGGCCAAGAGAGAGGGCATGCTTAAGCAGATGCAGAAGTGTGTGTGTGTGTGTGTGTGTGTGTGTGTGTGTGTGTGTAAGTGAGAGAGAGAGAGAGTGAGTGAGAGAGAGAGAGAGAGAGAGAGAGAGACAGTTGGGGGTGGAGGAGGCTTTAAGTGTAATAAAACTTTGGCCATTGTGCTTTGATTAGATTGGTCTCAGAGTAGCCCCTCCCTGCCCCTGTGGAGATGTGTGTATATATATGCACACACTCTCTATAGACAATTCACTGGCCTGACTCGGCAGTGCAAAGTGTGTAAAGTCAGCTCGCACTCTCCTGATTCTGTGTATGTGCTGTGTGTGTGTGTGTGTGTGTGTGTGTGAGTGTGTAAGAGAGAGCATGTAGGTGAAAGGATCTGCAAGAGCAAGCAAGCACGTGGGTGCACACTTCTATAAGAGATACAGAGAGAGAGAGAGAGAGAAAGGAAAAACGACAGAGCTGCAAGAAGCACAGGGCAAGTTAGGAAGCAATAAGAAAAGATAAGAAAAAGGGGGAAAGTGAAAAGACAAAGACACCTAAAGATAAAGTACAATGGACGACTATGCTCTGTCCTTCTGGATTTACATGGGAGTGATGTCTGTGTTTGTCGGGGGTACAGTGAAGAAGTTTCTGGCAACCCATGCCAGTGCTGTGCCCTCACTCGTGGCATGGCTGGGTGCCACGCTGCTGGTTGAGAGGCTGTGTGCTATGTGCATGCCCGCTGTGCTGGCACTCGTCGCCTTCTGTGCCACCTGTTGGTTGTACTCACTCTGGGCTGCCCCGTCACCGGTCCTGCCTGTTGAAGGCAAAGCTGTTTTCATCACTGGTAAGCACCACAACACACATCTCACTTTATTTTTGAAAAAGAACTTAAGTGCTTGAAAAATATTATTATTAGTATTATTATTAGCAACATTAGTTTATTTTTATTTTTATTAAATTATTTCTAAGAAAGATCCAGTCCTCAACTGAATGCATGAAATTCTAAATCAAATATAAATAAGTAATGGTGCATTTCAAAGATCTAACGAATTAATCATGTAGAACTAACCAACTTTTGTTCGGGGTGTCACTGCTTTACATAGGCTACAGATAAGATAAGATTAGATTAGATTAGATTAAATTAGATTAGATTAGATTAGATTAGATTAGATTAGATTAGATTAGATTAGATTAGATTAGATTAGATTAGATTCAATATCGGCAACAACTCATTTACAAAAGTGCTGATCAAACATCCCCTGCATGCTTTAGTGGAGATAAATGAACACTGTGATTGAATTTGATGTGAGAACACAAAGTTCATCAATGTTAATTTGAACATTAAACACAAAAGGAATTTGCCATGTGACGAATAGTGTGACTGTAACTATCAGTCTCATGTTGTCCGTAGTTCAGTGTTAATAAAGTTCAGTAAGCATGTATTATTATTATTATTATTATTGTTATTATTATTATTAATACCTCTGCCAAGGTAGTTATGTTTCCACTGGCATTGGTTTGTTTGTCTGTCTTTTAGCAACATTACTCAAAAAGTTATGAATAGATTCTGATGAAATTTTCAGGAAGAGCCAGAAATGATACATGGATCAATTGATTAAATTTCAGCAGAGATCCAGATTATTGTATGGATGCAGGGAATTTTTAAAGATTTTTTGCAGCCTTGGCAGAGGTCTGCGCTCTATGAGTGTTTTTCTGGTTATTATTATTATTATTATTATTATTATCTTAAAACTTACAATCATTTTCTTTAGAGACTGCATGAAATGTAGTGTAATGCCATTGCTCTCTGAAAATTTGCATAGTCCACGTGACTCGTTTGGAGCCGGCTGCTGAAGGAGGTTTTTATAACACATATCAGGTTTCTCCGTTTGTGTAATTACACTTGGGGATGTTTGGGGAAATCCTCTGGGTCACATGTTTCTGTACAGTTTTCATCCAAATACTAACCTTAAGGAAGGGCTTGTTTGCTAAACATCTACTTTAGAATTAATTCACTGTGTGTATGTGTGTGTGTGTGTGTGGGGGGGGGGGTCATCTAGGTATTCATCAAGTTGTGGGGACCTAAATTTTTAACACAGTTATGGAGACAAAGCATTCCCCACATTATGAGGAGTTGTCTTCCTTATGAGGACAAAAAGCAAGTTGCCATAATGTAAATGAAGACATTTTAAGGTGAAGATATTTTTTAAGCTAGATTTAGGTTAGGGTTAGGGTTAGGGTTAGTTTAAGGTTGGTATTAAGCAAGTAATGGTTATGGTAAGTTTCCAGGAAATTAAGTTTATGTAATGTCCCCTGAAGTTATAGAAAAAAGATTTTGTGTGTGTGTGTGTGTGTGTGTGTGTGTGTGTGTGTGTGTGTGTGTGTGTGTGTGTGTGTGAATAATCCTACTCCGGAGACCACAGAATTTTATTTCTACATTTACTGACCATTTTTTCTGTTCAGCAAAACAGCCACGAACACCTCATTAAAACACATGATGCAGAAACAAGGCAGTGTGTGGAGACAAAACAGAGTCCTGGCTTACCACACACACACACACACACACACACACACACACACACACACACACACACACACATATATATATAGAGGGACGTCTGGACCTCACTGCTCAGGCTGCTGCCCCCGCGACCTCACCCCGGAAGAAGCGGAAGAAGATGAATGAATGAATATATATATATATATATATATATATATATATATATTATTATTATTATATTATTAGTATGTAATGTATACTTCTGGCAGCAGTGACTCTTTGCTTTCAAGTGACACCTAAAGCAGCATTAAGAACATAAGATCCACTAGTATAAAGTCTGTGTGTACTGTTACAACTCGAGAAACAAACACACAATTCTGCACTAAATGTAGGTTACACGGTCTGTACCAACATAGAAGCGTGTTTGTTTTTTCCAGTCTCATTCTGCTGCTTATCTCTTCCTTGCTTCCTGAGTCACTCACACACACACACACACACACACACACACACACACACAAACACACACATAGTGAATGAAGCTTTGAACTTTGTGCCTACTTTTCATCTGAAGGCAAATTAAGCAACAGGATGAGAAGTGAGAAATCAGGGTGTCACGCAGTGATGAACGAAGAGATGTGAGATGTAGGTGACCTACATTGCGGAGCCAAATCATTACTGTATCACTTGTGTAGTAACCAAACAAAAATTATCAGTGTTCTTGTGTTTTATAGCTTTTCCTCATTTTATCCATTGAATAATCCTGTGTGGGGCTGAGGGCATTGAACTGAGATTACAGCCCTGGTCTAGGAGCGGGATCTCGTTTGGGTTCCTTAAATCCCCAAAAGGCTGTCTACTGGCATGGCAACAAGACCTAATCTCTGCTTTTATACACCGCTTTCTTTTTGTTTCATTTTCTTCTTGATTTATTTATTTATTTATTTATTTATTTATTTATTTTTTAATATACAGTGTAGGATGTTTCAGTGGGTTCCTGGATCCCAAGCCAAATACTGCTTACATGTGCAGTGCACCTACTCATTACATATACATGTTACTCAGCACACACACACACACACACACACACACACACACAACCAAGCAAGCCGCCAAGACTTGGCACACAAACTGCTGCGCTGGACAGTCACTCCCAGTAAAATCCCCACTGCTGATTTAACACCTACAGTGCAATCATTTAATTTTAGCATGGACACAAATGAAGACAAATACTTTAGTACTGATAAAAACTAATTCAATACTAGGTTCATACCCAAAATGTGGTTCCTATTGGCTTTTTTTTTTTTTTTTTTTTTTAATTATACACACATAAACTGATATCTAATTTGTGACATGTATTCCACCATTTTGGAAATGGAAAAAAAAACAAGGTAAACCTCTTATTAAGCTGGGAGGTGACAAGAGCTAACAAGTCACAGATGCAAGAATTATGTCAAATTCACATTCTAGGAACATGCCTTAGCCATGACCTTCATGTCTTTGGTCTCGCTTTTCTGTCGCTGTTCTTATGTTTATGCTGATCATATATCTGGTATCAGTCCTTCCTTTTTGCTGATGCAGCATTCATTTTTCATCAAGCTAAGCTATAAAAAAAGTATGCTAGCATTCATTCATTCAGGTGCCGAACTACTATATCCCATTATGGTCGTGAGGAAGCCGGAGCCTATCTTTTTACTCGCTAGTAAAACACACACAACCATTCACAGTCACACTCATATCTAGGGGCGATTTGACATAGGCAGTTAGCCTAATGAGCATGTCTTTGTACTATGAAGGGAAATCAGGAGTACCTGGAAGAAACCCATGCAAACTCCACACAGAAACACCTACGCTGACCCCGGGATTCGAACCCAGAACCATTTTACTGTGAGGCGGATATGCTAAGCACTATACCACCGTGTCATCCAAGTATGCTACCATTTAAATTTTATCAGAATAGCTAAGAGTAGCTAATAAGAAACTGAATTAATCCAGTGTTACCCCACAAAATACTAAATATAAATAAAAAAGAAAAAGTTTAACTAATACTTCTCTACATAAATGTTTGTTGTGGTGGGTGGGGCTTGGGAATATTTTTCTTTTGTTCAAGTGAGCTAATTTGAATATTCCTGCGAAGAATGATCGTTGCTATTGCACAATGGCGTTCAAATTTGTAGTCGATGGGCTGTTATTATTCAAAGTATCCAATCACAGCCAGAATACAAACTACAATACAAAGTGAATATCATGTGACTATGATATATAATAATAATAATAATAATAATAATAATAATAATAATAATAAGTCTTACATGGGTAAAGCATGCATGATGCTAGGGTGGCACTCATGCATTGCCACTGGTGCTAATTTAATTAAATAAATTCAATGCAGCATTTTTTTTTTCTTTAGTGTAGGTGTACTGGATCCCTCTCCACTATGACTAATGAGACTACTATAAATCTGTTGCATAAGTGCGAGCTGTTCTGTGCCAATCCCCTTGTTGGAGCTTGTGTTGCTATGATAGTGTTTCGGTTTACACTGAGAAAAACATGGTCGCAAACGAAAAGGTAACAAATACATATCCACCAAGAAGGGAGAGCATGAGAGTGTGAAAAAGATGCAATGGGATATGTGTGTGTGTGTGTGTGTGTGTGTGTGAGAGAGAGAGAGAGAGAGAGAGAGTGCATAGCTGCTACTCCTTCAGAGTATTGGCATGCCTTTCCTTTACTCAATGTCCCTGGAGAAGCTCCAGAACGCAGTTCATCTCAGAGTCCAGCGATACACTGAACTGTTTTCCTGAAATATAAATACCACTTTCACATCATCCATCTTTCTACACTTTGCAGTATCATTATTTTGCTGACCTGTTCATCCTCAGTGACTTATGAGTCATCTAAATATTAAGGGATCAACAGCATCAGATCCATATTTGGATTTGAACTTTACAAGCTTGGGGTTGGGCAGCACGGTGGCGTAGTTGTTAGCACGTCCACTCAATAGCAAGAAGGTCCTGGTTTTGAGTTCCAGGCTTGGCGAGGGCATTTTTGTGTAGAGTTTGCATGTTCTCCCCTTGTTTGCATGGGTTTCTTCCGGAGATACTGGTTTCCACCCACAGTACAAGGACATGCACATCAGACTAATTGGCAGTTCCACATTGCCCCTGGGTGTGTGTGTGTGTGTGTGTGTGTGTGTGTGTGTGTGTGTGTGTGTGTGTGTTGGCCACACAATGGATTTGCTGAGCTGTTCAGGGTGTGCCCTGTCTTTGACCAAAGTCCGCTGAGATAGGCTGAGCTGGCTCTTAGTGGGATTGAACGCTTGGGAGAATGAGTAAATGAATGAAAATACTTTATAATAAATTTATAATAAATTATAAAAGTCAGTAGGGTGGGTGTCTGTCATATTGCCTGAAAAAATAAGAAACCTGCCCATCTTCTGGGGGCAGGGTGCCGGGCTCATGATCGAGGGATCATGACTTCGAACTCTTTCAGACACCCACGATACTAAGACTACTGGGCAGGGTTTCAAGCACAAGTGTGTCTCTGTCCACCCAGCCGTATAAATGGGTACCACTAAAATACTGGGAAGGTATCCTGCTATAGACTAGAGTCCTATCCAGGAGGAGTTGAACTGGATAAGCTTCTGCCTAATGAGCAGGTAGGCTGGGGTGTGAAAAGCCCGGCAGACTTTACCTTACCCTAACCTGCCCATATTATATGTACTATTGTGTTTATGCAGCATGCATGTGTATTATTGGTAAGGTTTGGGAGAAACCACTGAGCGGAGGGGCCGAACAAACACACTGGGTTGAAAATAAAATGACTGATTATTATACTGTATAGCTTCAACAGAATGATAAAACAGGTAGCGGAGGTATCTGGGTGAAAGTGACTAACCAGAATGGATCAACTACAGAAAACAGGCAGAGGTCAATCTATCAGGTAAACAGAACATTAAAAGCCAGTCAAAGTCACAAAAATGAGGTTAAAAGTTGTGTTATCTGTTTATAACCAGAACTAATAAAGGTTTATTTCATCCTCACATTCATAGTTCTTGGAATAGGCTTTACATCCTCCGTGAAGCTGCATTTATCATAGCAATCTTCTCACTGGGAAATGGATTTGAGGTTATTTTGAATATCGAGCATCTTTTGTATAAAACCTCAGCTATTTCTTCTATATTATCATATCAAAGCCTTTTAACATTACGAATGTAATGAGTCTCTAGTGATCAGCACTGTCACCTTCAGCAGGGCAAGCAGGTTCTGGGTTCAAACTTGCCTGTTATTTGGGGCCTTCTGGGTAGTCTGGTTTCCTCCCACTGGCCAATATTATCCA
Source organism: Neosilurus mollespiculum (assembly GCA_030014195.1). Taxonomy (NCBI): domain Eukaryota; kingdom Metazoa; phylum Chordata; class Actinopteri; order Siluriformes; family Plotosidae; genus Neosilurus; species Neosilurus mollespiculum. The sequence continues at coordinate 16,434,173 of JAQMYF010000014.1, read as the reverse complement.
GAGATGTGAATGAGAGTGTGAATGGCTGTCTCTCAGTGTTATCCCCATGATAGATTGGTGACCTGTCAGGGGAGCCCGAACCTATCTCAGACGACACTGGGCGAAGGTGGGGTACACGCGCGCGCGCACACACACACACACACACACACACACACACACACACAGTGAACGTCGTTAGACAGTGGGAGGAAACCAGAATACCCAGAGGAAACCCACACAAGCACAGGGAGAACACGAGAACTCCACACAGAAACACCCATGCTGAGCCTGGAACTCAAACCCAGGACCTTCTTGCTGTGAGGCGAACGTGCTAACCACTACAGCACCTCGCCACCCGTATTTATTTGTTAAATGGTACTCGCTGCAAGCCACCACAATCCATTGCAATATAAAAAGAATACAGTGAGAATAAATGCAATTGAAAAAAAGAAATAATGGGTAAATAAATAAAATAAACCTCAGACATGTTTCCTGTTGATTCTAAGAAAGAAATCAATAGTTATTATCCATTAATCCAGCACTGAATGTTAGATTTGGAACAGTAGCAACGTTAATCTTTTTTGGCAAATCTGTTCCTGCTCCCAATATAAACACACACACACACACACACACACACTCACACACACACACACACAACCTTGGAGCACATCTAAAGAAATGGTGTGTACATTCACTCAGTAGGGTAGGGAGTGGAATGCACGGTGAAAAAGCTGCCAGATTGTACCATGACCATGTCCCCAGAAGACCTTGAGATAAACAGGTGTATGAAATCATGTGCTGCTTGATCCTCTGATAACAAGAAGCACCACACTGTATATAGTATTTAGCACTTTTGCACACGAACACATACGGCACCGGAGGAAAGGTGATGACTCTGTTCAATATGCTGTAAAAATCCCAAAGTTTATGAATGTACACACTTTCAAAAGCACTAGCGTTCAACTTTTTATTGCATGCTCCGTAATCTCACACAGCGAACTCACAATAAAAAAATACTATCTGTTGTATTTATGTAGCAGTGTTTCTAGAGTAAACAACAGAACAGATCAGAGGTCAGACCAGGTGGGAAAATTTTATCTTCCTTGTTTTTATTCTATCTTCTATCTCATTCTCCGATCTGTCTGTTGAGGTTAAAAGTCCAGCGGGGTTTACACATTGATCCGCTTATTGCAATGGGGTGTTTGATTTCTCCCGAATGTGTTATAATGAGCTTGTTTCCAGCATGTGACCGGTCACACACTGTGAGTGTACGTGTGTGGTGGTGGTGGCTCATTATTTATGAGCTTGGGTTGATGATCACAGGGCTGCTGTGTAAAGGATTTGCTTCATGCCAGTCTTCACACAGGTACATTGACCTGTTGGAGTTTTCATTCACCGTGACCTTCTTTTAATGGTCTTCGGCTCTGTCTTCCATGCACAGTGTTTTGAAAATTCCTGGTCCAGTTGATCCATTCATTCATTCATTTGCCGAACTGCTTAATCCTATGAGGGTCGTGGGGCGGCCAACCCTGGGTGAAGGCAGGGTACATACTGAACAGCTCACCAGTCCATCACAGGGCCAACAAAAACAGCCATTCACACTCACACCTAGGGGCAATTTGGAACAGCCAATCAGCCTAATGTGCATGTCTTTGGACTGTGGAAGGAAACAGATGTACCCGGAGGAAACCCACGCAAGTACACGGGGAACATGCAAACTCCACACAGAAACACCCTCACTGAGTCCGGGAATTGAACCCAGGACCTTCTTGCTGAGAGATGGATGTGCAAAACTGGTTCTGTACATGTATGAAGCCACTCGGTTTCAGGCTAGTTTCATTTCATTTCACTTTCTAAACTTCTTTATCCTTCATCAAGGCCAGCCGTCTCTAGGTGAAGGAAGAGTACACCCTGAACAGCTCGCCAGAGCATTGCAGGGCCAACACACACACACACACACACACACACACAATTATTTACACTCACATTTACACATAGGGGCAGCTTGGCACAGCCAATTAGCATAATGCGTATGCCTTCGCCGAGCTTGGGGCCTGAACCCCAGGGTCTAATTCTGTGAGGGGGAAGTTCTAACCACTACACACCATGCTGCCCTCAGGCTAGTTGAGCCTGTTTTGTGTATTTCCAAGATTCAATTCTATTAGCCTTTATTGACACAGAGCTTTTAACAATAGTCAAAGGCACAAAACAGTTTTACAGAAATCTTGTAGATCAAAGCAGCTGCCGTAAATTGAAACTCATTGACGTGGCATGAGTAAGAAACGCGAAAAGAAAAGGATCTCGTCCTCTTCTGGGTAACTCTATCATGTGATTATAAATCTATAAAGGTGTTCAGGTGTAGACAAGTAAAAGTAAATATTATTGAATGTGCTGAAAGGATGTTCCGGATAAACAGCTTGGTAAATAAGAGTCCTGGGATGAGCACAACTCTGTCCTTCACGTTTTCAAGAGTTGTTAAATTGTATAGCTGGTGAATTCTTTAAAGCGTTATTTAAACTTCCTGCAACGATTGATGGTCATGGTTTTATTCTTGAGTTATTTGTTGTTTGTTTATTCATTTGGTTATTCATCCAAACACACATCACTTACTACAAGGAAATTAGTGTGAATTTAAACTAAAGGTGCGTTCACATAATACCGATCATTATCCTGATAGTATTCCAATGGTACATCGTAAAACAAAAGTATTTATCAGAGAACAACATTGTACACACTGTAAAATATCAGTTTTTTCAATTGGGGGGGGCAGGAAAAATTGGAGAAACATGGGTGTACACATCATAAGTGATCAGTGGAACAAATGGGGGAAAATGGGAGCAACTTAGGGAGACATCCTGCTGACATTTTCAGTAAATTTGCACTTTTTTTATACAATATCGGAGAAACACTGGAACAACATCGACACAAATCTGAGTGATAATGTATAAATAACATCGGAATTACATCGGAGAACAGTGATACATACCAGAACAAAATCGGCTGAAACATCGGAATAACAGCAGAATATGATTGGCTCAAAGCGGCATCATGATCGGTATCGTGTGAGTGCACCTTATGGGAAAGTTGTGTTATTACGATAGAGACATTTCTTCATAGTGAGACCGAATTTCAGCACTTTTATGTGTGAAACTTCTTATTCTCAAAAGTGTAATATTTTATTCTTAAAAGTAGAAATATGGACATGTGACCCTAAAATGTATGAATGGGGTCATCCTCATGTTAAAAATTTGAGGTCATTATTAAGCGAAAACACACATTAACACATATTAAGCGAAAACACATTTAAATTAACCCGATTCTTCTGTATATATAATCAGATTTGGGAACAAAATGTGAAAAATGTTTATTTAATCTATATATTACATTATATTATGCAGATAACCTGCTTCAACAGAAACCTTTAACATCCAAACTGCTTATTGTTTGGTGTTATAGTGAGTACTGATAGTGTCTATATCATGTTCTGCAGCAGCGTAAGGTACTATAAATCATTATTAAGTTATTATATGTCAACGACAGTGTGCACACTCTGATTAGTGGATTAATCAATAAGCCATGTATCCAGACTGGGGCATATCCGACCCTTTAGTTAGCCATTTGCACTGTGCACTATGATCTTTAGCAGCCTCTACAGAAGCTTTCAGTGTTTTCTTGAAGAGAAAAGGTATACAGGATATATTTTTAATGATAAAGAGTTTACAAAGTCCTGTGAAGTTTGTCGGAAAGCTTTTGTTCGTCACAGGAAGGGAGACCAGGTGAAAGCTTCCCAAGTCTTCACAGCCACGGATGAAGACGCCTTGTTCAGGAGCAGGCAGTCTGGAGATCGGTCCCTAGCCGAAATGAAGTGAATTTAAAAAGGCCACAATTTTATAATGCCATATAATAAACAACTTATTAAGGATTAAGTATTTCAGCAAATGATTGTGTGAGTGAGTGTGCGGTCTGTACAGAGAAATCTCAGCCCTTAGCCTTTTTGCACAGACCTTCAGCTCGGTCTGTACTAAAGATCTCGGCGCTGAGATTTCTCTGTATAGACCTAGCACTTAGTTAATAAGTATTTTTATTTACTTTGAATAGACATCTATAGGTTAAATTAGCTTGTTTATTGCAAGCCTAACTTTCCTGCAGAGAATGAAATGAACAAATGCAAAAAATTCTCTCTCTCTCTCTCTCTCTCTCTCTCTCTCTCTCTCTCTCTCTCTCTCTCTCTCTCTCTCTCTCTCTCTCCATCTGAAGGGTGTGACTCAGGGTTTGGACATGCCACAGCAAGGCGTCTAGATGCTATGGGGTTCCAGGTGTTCGCCACAGTACTGGATGCAGATGGTGAGGGGGCGAAGCGTTTGAGGAGTAGCTGCTCTCCTCGCTTGACCTTGCTTCAAGTAGACATTACTCAGCCACAGCAGGTTCAACAGGCTCTGCTCAACACCAAGGCCAAGCTGGGCATGAAAGGTGAGAGTTTATAACACATGACACCTAAGCATACTCCACATGCACATACACCCACACAATGCTATTTACTAATATTGGTATTTGCTCTATCCATAATGAGAGCGATGTGGTGGCAGTTTAATCTTGAAGTCTTGTCTTTTTTTTTTTTTTTTTTTTTCTGTCGAGCTATCTTACCTTTTTTAAACTTTTTTTTTTTTCAAACTTTTTTTTTCCTAGTATCGACTTTATGACCATCAGGTTCCTCATTGTGTAAATCACTAACTAGCCAAGCTAGGTGTCTGCTGCACTTTAGTTCAAATGCATTGTATTGCTTGATTGCATTCTGGAACTTCAATTCAATGTTTGTTCTGAAGTTGTTGTTTTTTTATGTCTAAAATGTAGTATGTTTAACATTGGAGAAGAAAAAGTCAATCGAAGTGATAACCTGCTCATTCAGTACATTTCGGTCTTCATTTCATTGCCACCTTAGTGTTGCTGATCCTTGACTTGATCAACTGGAGCAACGAGTGTGCGACTGTTTTTCTTTTTTGACCAGGCAATGTATCACTTATAAAACTGCACTTGCTAATTTTTCCTATTTCCAACACATCAACTTTAAGATGGATTTTTGTTAAATTGGACAGTCTAATCCTTTTTCTTTTTTTTTTTTTTTTTGTTTTTTTGGTGTGGCAGCAATACACTGCTGTAGTTTTGTTGCAGAAATATCCTCCTCTTTTCTTCTTTCTCTCTGTTCCTTCTCATTTCTTGGCAGGAACAACATGTTATAAATAAAACTTAATAAAAACACCGTAGCGTAGTGATGACCTTTTTAAGTCAAGTACAAATCTACTCTCCTTGGATGACGTTCTCTACTATTGTTTACACTGCAAGGGGGGAAAAAAAGCTTGCCGGTGGATTGCCGGTAATCGTCAAGCTTGGGAAAAAAAGTATTGATGTTTAATAATGCATGGCCTTCTTGCTGAGCCATGTGTATGGCTTGGCAGCGTATTAATAGCACACTTTATTTTCAAACTCGTGCAAAGTGCAAACTATGCCAAACATAAAGAAAAGTAGTTCCTTATTTCCAGCATGAGAGTCAAATAGTCCACATGTACTCCCTCCACCCCCACCCCCCATTAAGGTAATAAATAGCACTGCTAAATTTTTTGGAAATGAAAGACACATATGGAAAGTTTCACACAAAAAAAGTCATATCAGTCAATTAGGTAAAGTAATGAACTATGTCCTGCTAGAACAAAAATCCCTTGTGCAGTTTTTGGGGGGTGGGGGTGGGTCAGTGTTCTTACATTACATATATATATATATATATATATATATATATATATTATACTGAAGGAAAATGTGTGTTCATCTCTTTTTTACTTTTACTACAAGTGGGTACATGTTTTTTGGACTGCATTTGTGTTTGTCCTTAAAGCACTCCATTGTGAGTGATGAGAAAGATTGAGTAAGAATGTGGGGTGATGTGTCTTCTTGTGTATGGAATTTTCTTATTATACAAGAATAGAGATAGGCTGACAGAGGAGCCTAAATTGCCCCTGGATGTGAGTGCATGCATGTACATTTACATTTATGGCACTTTTGGCATACGGAACCAGAGCAACTTGTTTCATCTCATTTCTTCAACCGAGCAAGAGAGAGTTAAGGGCCTTGCGTAAGAGCCCAACAGTCCCAGCTAGGTGGTTCTGGGGCTTGAACCCTCAACCTTCTGATCAGGGACACAAAGGTTTAACCTGATTGCCACCACAGGTTGCTTGTGTGCTCGTGGTGCCTTGAGATGACTTGACTGGCATCCATTCTAAGTCCTTCCATGCTTCTAGAATGGTATCAAACTCCATCAAAACCCTGACCAGGACTAAGTGGTTACATACTGGACCGCTGATGAGCTGTGCTTTCAAATGTAGCCTCATATTTCTTTTCTTGGCTTAGTAGAGCAAAAACGGATTACGTTTGCTGCTGTTGCAACCCATCTACCTCAAGGTTTCCCATACTGTGCATTCTGAGATGCTTTTCTGTTCACCATGGTTAAAAAAGTGATGGACTATTTGAGTTACTGAAAACGTCTTGTCCCTGAATTCTTTTATTAAAGGCATGTTCACCTGTAGAACTGCCACCCACCAATAATTATCTCCACCCAATACAGGGGCAGCTGTGACCTAATGGGTAGAGAAACGGGTTTGGGATCAGTAGGTCGCTGGTTCGATTCCCAAACCAGCGGGCAAAATGTGTGGCGAAGGGGGGAGTGAGCCTCTCCATGCCTTCCTCCACCTTAAGGCTGAAATGCCCTTAAGCAAGACACCTAGCCCCCATCTGCTCTCCAGGTGTGTCAGCCCACCCCTCTGAGTGTGTCTTTGGATGGGTTAAATGCAGAAGGTAAATTTCCTTCGCAGGATTAATACAGTTAATCAAAAATACTTGTATTTTTTAAGCAAAATCCTGACCATTTTTTTTTTGTGTAAGGATTTTCATCATACTTGGTTGAGACACTACCCTATGTGAGTCCCAGGGATGATTTGATTTCTGAATGTTTGGGTGAAGGTCAGTGAAGGTCCTAGCAAGGTAACAAAGGTTTTGAGATGGAATGTGTATAACTTTAAAACAAGTTCCAATGGGCATTCAATTAATAGGAAACTATATATAGATTTTTAAAATATAGTTTTTTTTTTTAATGAGAATTACCTGTGACCTTGATTTTTTGTTTATTCAGTCCAGTCATTTATGTATTATTTACTTATTATAGCAGGGCACATCATATTCATTTCTTATATACTCAGCTAAACCATTTTTTGGGGGGGGGGTTTATATTTTTTCTCTGAGGATCCATAAACGTGTTACTGCCCTGGCTAAACATTTCATAAAACATGACATAAAGAAGTTAAATATTTGGCAAAGAAATGGTGCTCTGGGATGATTAGAGAGTTCGAGTGTTCGCTATAAATCACACATTCAACACTCCAGACATCCTTCTAGAGCCAGAAGCCAAAAAACACATTAATGCATGTTCCTCATTTGCACCAGTGTAATAATGAACTACAGATAAGTACCTACTTCTGTTTTGTCCCTTGCTTGCATGCAATTCATCTCAGATTCAGATGTCTATAGTCTTGATGTCTATAAGCGTTGTCAACGAGAACATGAAGGGAAGTGATAGTGTGAGGGGATGGAGTTGGGGGGGGGGGGGGTGTTTGTGTTTGGGTTGTATGAGAGAGAACGAATTTTTGTGCATTTGTTTATTTCATTTTCTGCACTTCTATCATAGTTGAATTCATTCGAGAATAAGAAAACCGTACACCAGTACATCAACTTTATTGCACTCTCGGACACACCCTATGATCATAAGCACCATTCTTATTCCAAGAACTAATTAATAAGCCACAACTTGAAATGCTTCAATACTCCCTTACAGTTTTTTGCAATGCGCTTTGGTGTCATTGGGTGTCTTGTAGGACTGTGGGCTCTGGTGAACAACGCAGGAGTGTGTGTGAACTTCGGGGACTCCGAGCTCTCCCTTATGTCAAACTACAGAGGCTGCATGGAGGTGAACTTCTTTGGAACTGTCTGCATCACCAAAGCCTTCCTCCCTCTACTGAGACAAAGTAAAGGCCGAATAGTGACCATCTCCAGTCCAGCAGGTACACATACCTTCATTCATATAAATCTGATTTCACTTCCTTATGAGAATTGTCTGGCAAGTTAAAAAAAAAGCTATTGTTTTATTGAATGGTTTAATTAGGTACAAAAACAAACAACAACAACAATAACAAAAAACCCAAAATGAATTCTCAAGATTAATTTCTAAAAACTACACTTTTGATGTATTGCTCTCTTGCTTTGCAATTTTTGTAAAGTGATTAGTGAAGTTTTAGAAGAAGACATACTGGATACCTGATATTGTTGAAGTCAAACATGCTCACACTGCCGCCTATACCATCGTACATTGCATTTCATTGAAACAAAAATAAGCAGAAAAACTGTGCTAATCTTCCAGTCTGGACATGAAGTGAATGTTTCATTGACATATTTATATTTCACACTAGCTTCTAATTTTATTTTCACTTTCTCTATTAAAAAAAAAAAATAAATAAAATAATAATAATAATAATAATAAAATAAATAAAAAACATGCTCATGCAACCATCACAAAAGAAATGGTGAAAAGGATTGATTGTAAAGGTTGCAGTAATGGTTGGTTATAATAGTGAATGAGAGGGCTGAATAAATTCTACGACCTGTACAGTCTATCTGACTATCATGGGAGCATTAGGGTTAAGCCTTATAGCATAAAATTAATAAAACTATTTTATATACTAAAAATAGACATAACACTATTATTCACACCAACATGATCCTTAAAAGAGACAGGAATAGCACCATTTTGTGAGTCAAGTTTTTTCGGTTCATAATCACTCCCGGTCTCTTGACACCACTGTCATGATGCACTGATACTGCAGGCTGGGCTAGAAGGAAATCAGCCAAACTCTCACTTTGTTCCAATCCGTGTATGGGCACTTCACCACTGATGGCGCTGTTCTTGGTGCTAAAAAATGCAAAATAATCACTTTTTGTCAACAAAAAAATACTGAAAGCAACGTGGGTGTCAAAAACGTAATCTTATTTTTAAGTACTGTGTTTACTTCCTGAAAAAGGGACAGCGCTCAGACATGTTAGTTTATTTGCACTTAAAAGCAGAAATAAGTACAAATACATGAAAAGTGTACTGTTACAAATGGCAGCACGCATTTCATGCTTTATTAAACCAAAAACTGGAGTAAACAGCAGAAAAATGTATACAGTAAAATCAAGGTCCAAATGCTGGCAACAAAAGCAAAGTAATCACATATAGATAGGAATATCATTATATTAAAAAAAGCAAGAAAATATTGCAATAAACCTTCAGGTCATATCACTGAGACTTATTTCCTTTTGTGTATGTTAAGGCTTAAATACACAGAATATAATCTCTTGAAATATTTTGTTACAAATTACAAATATCTGGTACGTAATTAAATACAAATTTGAAAATACACAAACATAATTTTTTAGGGGTGCGGGGAAGCTGGAGCCTAGCTCAGCCAACAGGTTACACCCTGGACAGATCATCGGACCATTGCAGGGCTAACACACATACAGTCATTAACACTCACACCTGGGGGCAATTTGGAACAGCCAGTTATCCTAATGCGTATGTTTTTGGAATGTGGGAGATGGACCTGCTGCTAACCACTACACTACCTTCAAATGTGAGGAATTTTTAAATATTTACACACAAAATATTTTGATTGTAATTGCTTACATTTTGGTTAATATAATAGTAAATAATTAATAAAGAAAGGCTAAAGTACAGATAAATGTGAATCAAGCAAGTCACCTCCCTACCCCACCCATTACATCCAATAAAGCACAACTTATCACAAGGTTCCCATCACATTTAGATCAAAGATTATTTACAAATAAAAATAGCTTTTTATATCTCAATACAAACTTGGCAAAATCACAAGGAAGTAAATTAAACTTGTGATAGTTTTACACACACACACACACACACACACACACACACACACACCTGTATCAGACTTTATCTTAACCCATTTAAAGACTTGGAGTTCCTCCAAACGTGGAAAAAAATTTCAAAACACAGTAAAAATAGATCTCGAGATTGACATTCAGTCCCTGGTCCTTGTCTCCCTGATGTATCTTTGACTCATATGGGCTCAGTGATTACCTCCTCTGAGAACAGCTCTTGTCTCAGATGTACCCGATAACACGAGTGAAGTGCAAGTGGCTTTTTTTCCCCTTCCTTCCATGCTACTGATTTTTATCACTCCTTGTTTACTGATACCATGCCAACTTAAGCTACGGCTTGGCATGCTGCTATCTGAGTCCTTGCTGAAGGACTGGCATGCGGCCTTGTTAAACAAAGATGTCTCCATCACCGGGATCTCACTTGGCAATGAGGGTGAAGTGGGGGCATTTTGGGGGTTTTTTTGTATGCTTAAGACCTACAGGTGCTACCATATGAATGCCTCCCTCCCATTTTCCAGTAAACCGTCTCACAGGTGGGCTGTGTTTTCAACGTTTCTTCAAATCCTGTCAACGATTAAGTTGGTACTGCTTCAAAAAAAACACCCCCCTCCCCTTTTTTTTTTTCTTTTTACTTCTCATTACCTAAGGCAAAACCACATGTTTATATAAAGCAGTGCAATGTACAATTAACCCCCAGCAAGCTGTGCTGTTCCTGCACTTGTGAATAGTATGGTCCTGGCACAGTGCCGTCCCGTTGAATCGTTCTTGAGGTCAGGAGAAAACACTTCACTAAACAATAGCGCACTCATGTATCTGGATTAGCAGCTGCCATGGTGTATCTGAAACACCAATACTCCACTTACTACACCTGGAGAATATCTGATCTGTATGTGCCTAGAGAACAGTGCACTAATAAAAGTACACCATAAAAGTCTGGACAGTAAATCAAAGGATAAAAGAGGTTTTATTGTGTGTTTTATGAAATCACTCTAATAGTGGCGCCAATAAGGGGAAGATAAGCTAATGGCTTGGATAATGGCTTTAATGGACAAATATATAAATCATGTGACTTTTTTGGGGTGCCTTTACTCAAAGTGTGGGCCTGTGTTTGTGTACATGTGTAGGTGAACAGCCCTTCCCATGTCTGGCGTCCTATGGGGCCTCCAAGGCAGCACTAAACCTTTTTATGAACACACTCCGTCATGAGTTGGAGCCATGGGGGGTCAAAGTGTCCACTATACTACCTTCTGCCTTCAAAACAGGTGAGAACAAGTTCATTCGTGAGCTCGTAATATCTTTATGATGGAGGTCCTCTCCAGTAACATGAATGGCCTCAAACAATATTACATCACGGGACTATCACAATTGATTTAAGCTACTGGCAATTATCTAACCTGTAATAAGCAGTCCGGATCGAGTCAAGTTTTTTGAAGTGTTTTTTTTTTTTTTTTTTCCCCATTTTTCTCCCCTAATTTAGTCATATCCAATGCCCACCCATCAACTTTTGCCTTCCCTATCACACGACCACCACCGACCAGGGAGGGGTGTAAGCATGCACATGCCCCC
>JAQMYF010000014.1:16404789-16418987 GCA_030014195.1 Neosilurus mollespiculum | reverse complement strand
TTGGTGTGTGTGTGTGTGTGTGTGTGTGTGTGTGTGTGTGTGTGTGTGTGTGTGTGTGTGTGTGTGTGTCTTTCGATGGAATGGTGAGCTGTTCAGCGTGTATACTGTCTTCAGTAGTTCAGTAAATGAATGATAAATAATGTACAAAAGTTATATGAAAAGAAAAGATACCCGCCATACCAATATAAGGAAAAGCTAATATATTAAGCCATACAAAATTTTTAAATACATTTCTTTTCACTGCCAGTCAAATTTAATGGAAGATTCCTTATACTATTTTCGAGAGCAATGAAATCCTCAAGAGGATCATTCCTATCTCTATATATTTTTTTTTTCACCTGTTAATTTAACAGGCTCCACAGCCAAAAGCAGTTAAAGGGGATTAGTAGAGAAACTGCAGGATAAAGTGTACCCAGAACCATGTTTACATTCCTTTCAATTAATTCGCCTCTAATCGCTCAGTCAAGCTTCTTCCCATTATGCCATTATGCTGGAATATGCACTCATCTTGGAAGTGAATACTTTTATTATATGACCCAATAGCATCTATGTGCGTAAGAAGGTGCTCTGGATAACTGGAACAAAAGCTTGTTTAAACATAATTTGTATAAACAAGCACTAAACATGCTGTTGAAAAACTACAGATGTCTGTTTTGTCAGTTGTTTTTATATATATATTTTGGATAGAGTTAATATTTCAGCGCTTTCCAGGAATAAGAGGCTCCCTCTCTTAAAAGCACATCTCTCTTATTGTTCCTAGGACATAGCAGTAACACCGAGTACTGGGAGAAGCAGTACCAGCACCTCCTTCAGAGCCTGTCACCGAGCCTTCTAGAAGAGTATGGTGAAGACTACGTCATCGAGACCAAGAACCTTTTCCAGAGCTTTGCCAAATCCGCCAACGAGGACCTGACCCCTGTTGTTAACACCATCCTGAGGGCACTGCTATCGCCACAGCCTCAAGTACGTTACTTTGCCGGACCTGGCGTCGGCCTCATGTACTTCATCTACGGCTATTTCCCCTTGAGCCTCAGTGACAAGTTCTTGCAAAAACTCTTTCTGAAGAAAAAGGTGATTCCACGTGCACTCAGGAAACGTAATGAGCTGAACCTCATCAAAGACAACAACAATGACATCATCAGCAACAACAATAACATCATCAGGATGGAGTAGATCTGCTGTAGTGCCATGTATATAAAAGATGTTAGAGGACCACTGATGTAATCCATTCATAGTGACCCAATGCTGGTGTGTGTATTTGGTTTTGTGTTGTTTTATATAATGTATTATGGGGGGGAGGGGGGTTGTTTTTCTAATTAACAATTAAATCATTTGAAAAGAAATTCATATTTGGCTTCCTCTTAATCTGGCCCATTCCTTCCAATCTTTGGTAAGATTAAAATGGGCAGTGGTGGCTTAGTGGTGAAGGCTCTGGTTTACTGATCCAAAGGTTGGGGAATTCAATTCCCAATCCCACCAAGCTGCCACTGTTGGGCACTTGAGCAAGGTCCTTAACCTTCGATGGCTCTGCTGTATAAAATGAAAAAAGCAAGTAGTTCCAGATAAGAGCGTCTGCCAAATGCTATAAATGTAAATTAAATTTCACTATGTGATAACACTAGATGTGTATAGTTCATACACCTTCCAAATTTTCTGTACTTGCCTTGGCTACTTTGCTTACAAAAGTCCCTCACATGTCTTTACATCAACAGTGTCACATACTTAACCTCAGGTTCATAACACTCACACCACTGCTGCTACTGAGTGCAAAAATCCAATCATGGTTCTAGCTCCAATTCATCACATACATTCATCTACATTCTGAATTTTCAGTTCCAACTCACTTCCAAACTATATCATGTCCACCAACAGTTATAATGTCACAGTCCCCTGTAAATACTTTTGCAAGGTGTATTAAGCAGACACCTCCCCGTTTTCATCCACTTTTATTTCACTCTTTGTTTGTTAGGATGTTTTCCATGTCACCTTTATTACTATTAATGAAACATATTTATTCCTGTTTCTTATTTCTTTATGAATCACATAAACTGTGAATTTTTTTTTTATAAAAAAGATTAAAAGAAAGAAAAAAAATGTAAATTGTCGGCTTGTTCATTCTTGGATCATATTAAATTTGACCTTTTAAAGAAAACCATTGCAGTGTTATGCATTCCTTGTAAGAACGATGAGCACTGACTCATATTAACAGCCCACAAATGTGTGATGAGGTTCTATAACCTCCTGTAACCCGTGTACCAAAAATCCAAGCATAATCATATAACTACTGGCATCCTTCATGAAAATACTGGGTGTCCGTATACTGTGTAAGTAATAAATGGATAATCCAACAGACATCACAGACCAATCTAGGCACAGGAAACCAGGTACATAAAAATATATAATGATTAAATATATATATAAAGAATACTTATATAATGCTTAATCTCATAAGATTCGGAGGAGGAGTTCTCAAGGTTTTTGGACCAGGGACCTCATTAACTGTAAAATAAATTCCACAGATTCTCTCAGCATATTAGGCTCATTATATTCATGAGAGCCCTAGCACCCCATCCCAAGCTTTCCAACAATAGAACACTTTAAGCCTGTATTGTTACTGACAGGCCTATATACACTGACAGTCATTAATAACTTTTAATAGACCAGAATTTTCTAAATATTTTTTATTTAGAAATAAAAAAAATATTTTTTATTCTGGTACCCAAAACTGGATTTTTGTAAAATGGATGGCCCTTACCATTCCTACTGCCCAGGTACGTTGTTCACGTGATAGATGTGGCATTGTGACATGCACTTGACTAACAACTGGGGACACAGAGTATACTCCCAACCAGTATATAAGTACAGATACACAGAAATTTCACTCTCAAAGTTTTATTGACTGTCAGGATAGAGAGAGAGAGAGAGAGAGAGAGAGAGAACAGCTAAAAGAGCAAACGTCAGACAGAAACGCCCTTGCTGAGCCCAGGACTCGAACCTAGGACCGTCTTGCTTTGAGATGAATATGCTAACCACTACTAACTACTAACTACTAACAATAAAAAAATGTAAAATAAAAATCATTGATGCCTCACTGGAGCAGGAGATTATCAGGTGGATAAGTCTAGTACCTACAAAAATGCCAAGCTGTCAGTTTACTGGTGGACTTACATTCCTACCCACACCTATGGCCACAAATAATGGGTAGAAGCAAGAGGAACAAGATGGCGGATACAGGTGTGGGAATGAGATTCTTTCAAAGGGTGTCTGGGTTCACCCTTAGATAATGGGGTAAGGAGATTAGACATTCAGGATGGTTTCTTAGCAGAGACCTTGCTCCTCCACATCCAAAGGAGCTAGTCAATGTGGGACTCTGGATGTCTCCTAAGAGAAGTGTTCCAGGCATGTCCAAACTGGAGGAGACCCTGGGGCAAACCTAGGATTAATTAGATTAGATCTCTTGGCTGGCTTGGGAAGACCCTGTAGTCACCCAGGGTAGTCACCCGAGGAGAGAAATGACATTTCTAATCATGATCTGGCCCTAGATAAGTACTGGCGGTGATGACCCCACTGATTTAGAGGAAAAGAAAGCAGCTTCTTCAGATTTTAAAGTAGAATTGGTGCATGGGGTTTATTTTGCATGTAATGTTTCCACTTTTGGAGTGTGCCAGTAATTCCGAATCTGATTGTTCAATGGTCAGCAACTAAAAATGAGCCCAAATTTAGATATGTTTCCTTGTCCACTCAGAAAATGGCATCCTGTTCCATTTCCATGCTTGGCAGGAGTATACACGATGTCCATGATTCTTGGAAATGACCATAGATTATGTGGAATAGAGGATGAGGACAGAACCATGGGGGAACAAAGGGACCACGAGTTTCCCTCTGAAATGGGAACGTTGGCCAGTAAAGTAGGGTGATGGTGCCAGTTACTGTCATGCATGCTTACTTCATTAATTGCACATTGGTTTTGGACCGTGTTGAGTTTCTATTTTGTTTCACATGAAGAACTGAACAACTATGTCAAGAAAACATTGCACACAGACAATGCCAATGTAATAGAAACAGTAAAAAGGTGAACAGTTCTACAAAAAGAGCTGTGAGACGATAGAAAATCTAAGCTTTCCTCTGTGGAACTTCATGTCTGATTCTTCAGAGAGAGAAAAAAGCATCTATTAAATTTTAAAAATGACAAATGCTTAGAAATGAGGCATCAGTTAAAATACTTTAAATATGCCATACATATTGTTCTGAAGGGCTTAGATTAGAGTGCTGAACTCTGTAGAGATTCTGAGCTACCTGAAAATACTAATACGGAAAAAAACATGAAGAATGAAAAACTTCAAGGTGCATGGAAAGGTGCATGGCTATCAACCAGGAGACCGCAAGTTCAAATCCAGGTTGATGCACACAGCCATCTGCAGGCAGGAGTGCATGAGAGCTAATGGGCCAATCTCTCACAGGAGGGAGAGATGGCATACGCTCACCTCCCTGTCACTCAAATCAATCACCAGCGAATTATAGACATCTGTGAGGTCAAGCATACAAGGGGCGAATAGCGTTTTCCCTCCAAGTGCTGCCCCTAAATATGCCAGCTACACCAGTTTCCTCCCACAGTCCATAGACATGCACATATATTGTTCGAAATTGCTCCTAGGTGCGAGTGTAAATGGTTGTGTGTTTTAGCCATGTGATGGACTTCAATTTTGACTGGCAAACTGGTTAGGGTGTGCAGAGCTGGGCTCCAGCCTCCCTGCAACTCTAGAAAGAATAAGCATTTTGGCAAATGAATAAATTAGGGGAGAAAAATTGGGGGAAATCTGCAATTTTCAACCAAAGATATGTTTTTATAGAGATAATGTGAAACAGCTAAAGCACGTAATTTGGGCTTGATTAATATGTAAAGAACAGGGATGGGATTTTATCCATGGTCTTTATCTCAGTAGTAATACTCAAAGTTAGCACATCTACTGTCCAAGTGACATATATCTTCAGTGTTTCGAGATCAAAGTCCGTCTTTCCCTCCTCTCCTATATTTCATCTTGATCAGTTGAAGAAATTGTTATACCAGGATTTCTTTTGAGGAAACTTTTCTAAGAATGACTGCTCTGAACACAGACCACATGTCTTTGCCAAGTCTTTTGAAATCCATGCATCCCTGTGAAGTTTGTTTCTTTGATCAATCCCACGCCAGTTTGCCTCCAATCAACAGCAGGCCACAGCTGTACCAGAGCACCACTGCTTGCTATGAAGCGAGTATACAAGAGTAGTTTATAAGCATGCAAATGCATCACACATGCTCGCAAACTAGGGCACCTACTGTAAACAGTGGGACATAATGATGTACCACAATAAAAACTATTACAATCTCCTTATGTTCAAACATTAATCAAGATGTTTTTCGTTCGTGAAATTGGTCGAGCCAAAAGAAAATCGTTTAAACACTCTCTTGAGTAGCATGATGCAAGATGTTCTGCAATGATGCTGCTAGCATAACCAAATTATTGTTAAAATGAACTGGACAATAGAGGACTCGCTCAAGCTCGAATAACCCACTCAAAGTACAAATGTTTCCAGGATGTCTGTCCAAGATTTGTAATTTCAGACCAGCTGTGCAGGAGTGAGAACAAGGATGTAAATGTTTAGCCAGTCTTAGCTAAACCACAGAGGTTAAGAAAAGAAAAGGAGAAACCAAAACAAAGATGTAGGAGAAAAAAAACAGAGTAAAGGGCAATGAAACGCACCATGTAACAATGTTCTGCCCGGTTTCTGGAAGAAGTACCTTCTGCATAGTTCACTTCCAAGCCTAATTCCATACACCTGTTTCAGATAATTGGTCTGTCTCATCAGCTGTGCTGGAACTCTCAATATGTCCATATGCATGCTAACTGCTAGAAATAAAATGATGAAACACTGCAGTGTGTTCCAGCTTGACCTCAAAGCAGGGGTTACACAGCTGAAAATGGGTCATCTGCAAGCTCTGTTTTATAGATTATTAGTTCATTATGTCATGGGAACTGCCATCCGCAGGCTCATCTTAACACTTATGCTACATCTATGCTCAGTTTAATATATATTCATTCATTTATTCATTTCCTAAGCCGCTTAATATTAATTGGGGTCGCGGGGATGCTGGCACCAATCTCAGCTGACTCTGGGCAACAGCTCACCAGACCATTGCAGAGCCAACACACATACAACCATTCACACACTCGCACCTACGGGCAATTTGGAACAGCGAATTAGCCCACTGTGCATGCTTTTGGACTGCAGGAGGAAACCAGAGTCCGCAGAGGAAACCCATGTAAGCACAGGGAGAACATGCAAACTCTACACAGAAACGCCTGAGCCTGGGAATCGAAACCAGGCCTTCTTGTTGTGAGGTATACATGCTAACCACTGTGCCGCCCAAGTTTAATCAAAACTATAGTAAAAAGGACAGATAAAGCTACTGTGTGTGCCTACTGTAGCTTTAATTATGGGTGACAATGGGTGACAGTTTAAAGTTAACTTCTCCTGAGATAACAGTTTGTCCCTCCATTTGGTTTACCATTATTGGTTTACCATGCACACAAACCTGTTGCTAAATAACCATATGTCTGACTGGTGTTGTAAATTAATAACAAAATTTATAACAGACAGGCTGCACCTGCCTGTCAATCTCCCACTCCATCCTTCCCTCACTTGTGAACAAGACCCCGAGACACTTGAACTCCTCCACTTGGGGCAGGACCTCATTTCAGACACAGAGACTGCATTCCACCCTTTTTCGGCTGAGAATCATGGCCTCGGACTTAGAGGTGCTGATTCTCATCCTGGTCACTTAAGACCTGAGAGCCGAGAGCTGAAGGTCCCAGCTCGATGAAGCCAAAAGAACAACATTATCTGCAAAAAGCAGAGATGAGATCCTATGACTACCAAACCAGAACCCCTCAACACCTTGGCTGCGCCTAGAAATTCTATCCATAAAAATTATGAACAGAACCAGTGACAATGTGCAGCCTTGGCGGAGTCCAACCCCCACTGGAAACGAATTTGACATTTTGTTACCTATGCAGACAAAGCTGTGGATCCAGCAATACAGAGACCTAACGGCCCGTAGCAACGTGTCCGTTATACCATATTCCCAGAGTACACCCCTCAAGATAGCCCCAGGGACACGGTCGAAAGCCTTCTCCAAGTCCACAAAGCACATGTGAACAGGTTGGGCAAACTCCCAAGCCTCCTCCAGGATCCTGTAGAATGTGTAGAGCTAGTCAAGAGTGCTGCGGCTGGGACAAAAACCACATTGTTCCTCCTGAATCTGAGGTTCAACTATCGGCTGGATCCTCTTCTCCAGTACTCCTGAATAGACTTTCCCGGGTAGGCTAAGAAGAATACTCTCCGGTCCCCTTTTTTAAAAAGGGGAACTACCACCCCCGTTTGCCTATCCAGAGATATGACCCCAGATGACCACGCGATGTTGTAGAGATATGTCAACCAAGACAGTCCTAATCCAGAGCCTTGAGGTATTCAGGGTGGATCTCATCCACCCCTGGAGCCCAGCCACCAAGGAGCTTTTTAACTACCTTAGTGACCTCAGCTCTAGTGATAGGCAGACCCCCCTCTGAACCCCCAGGCTCTTCCTCTTCCACAGAGGATGTGTTGGTGGGATTGAGGAAGTCTTCAAAGTATTCCTTCCACCTCCCAACAATATCCCCAGTTGAGGTGAGCAGCTCCCCACTTCCACTGTAAACAGTGTTTGTGGAGTATTGCTTCCCCCTCTTAAGGCGCCGGATGGTGGTTCAGAATCTTTTCGAGGCCAAATGATATCTATCCCATAGGGAGTCCCATAGGCCAAAAGGATCTATTAGGCCTCCTTCTTCAGCTTGACAGCCCCCCTCACCGCAGGTGTCCACCACCTGGTTTGGGGGTTGCCCCCACGACAGGCACCGATGACCTTTCGGCCACGACTCTGGACTGACGCCTCAATAATGTAGACATGGAACATGGCCCATTCGGACTCTATGTTCCCGGCCTTCATTGGGATGTGGTTGTAGCTCAGCCGGAGGGGGAGTTGAAGGCTGTTCTGACAGGAGACTCCGCCAAACGTTCCTTGGAGTCCCTAACTACACTCTTGGGTCTCCCAGGTCTGGAGGGAAGCCTCCCCCGCCATCTGAGACAGTTCACCACCAGGTGGTGATCAGCTGACAGCTCAACTCCTCTCTTCACCTGAGTGTACAGAACATGCGTCCACAAGTCCGAGGACACAACTACAAAGTTGATCATCGAACTGCGGTCTAGGGTGTCCTGGTGCCATCTGCACTTATGGACACCCTTATGTTCAAGCATGGTGTTCGTGAAAAATTAAGGCTGGGGTTATGGTTGGTTTGGAACCAGCTTTTTAGATCACCGAATACATCATGATCGTAACTGTAGATGTAATTACCAAGTCAGAGGAGAATGGCCAGCTGACTGCAAGGCTGGATTTAGTCAAATGAGACACAGAAGTACTTGACGCAATGTGCCATTTGGTATAAACCCACCATAAACCTTTTTAGTGTGCGCTTGAACTGTGAACCTGATCTTTGACCCATGTACTTAAAACCTGTACCAATTCATAGGCTTTAGTAATGAGTGACTGGTGGAAGTTTGATCCAAATCCATGCAGGCATGTAGCCTGTAGACTGTGCACAAGTTTTTTCTATGATAATGTGACCTTGACTGTTAATTTATTACTTTAGAGCCTGTTCCAGTTCAGTGGTACAACACTTGAACTGTAATCCTGATCTTTTACCTTTGTCCTTTTTTAACCTGTACCATTCCAGTGGGCCTTTATTAATGAGTAACTGATGAAAGTTTGTCCATATATTCAGTCTACAGAGCATCCACACGATTTTCCTAAGATGACTCTGTGTGACCTTAACCTTAGTCATATGAATTTCAAAACTATGCCAGTTAATAGGCCTTTAGTGGTAAGTAATTGGTGAAAGTTTGTTCTAAAAGCATCGAGAGATTCAGAAGACATAGTGCACATAAGGAAGTTCGGATAGACACATGGATGCATGGACAGGGTGAAAATATAATGTCTCTGGCATCACCAAGGTAGGTGGAGGCATAATAACCATTAACCATGATAAACTCTGAGAGAAAAGCCAGAATCTTACTGAGTTACTGATATCAGAAATTGTATTATTCCTGTTTGCAAATACTCAGTAGACACAGTAGATGATGCAAGTTGCAATACTCATATTAGGGTCTTCGTGTTACTTGGTATTGGTTCAAAAAGTAAATCAGTGGAGTATCGCCTATGCCAACAGTGAAGTAACAGTTTATAACAATCTAATGAAACATTTCAAAATGTAATGTTAGGATTAAAAGCAGGTTTAGCATTTGTCACCTTTTTATGACTCTATTCATATAAAATGTTATGAAATTCAACCGCTTGTTCAAATCCCTAAAAATTTCTCATGAGATCAGGCTTAGCACTGTATTTCTTATTGCCAAACATTTGCGAGAACACTTTATCTGAGGCTTCACACAGAGCAGGACTGCACACTGTCACAGCTCAACAGATGCTGGGAATGGTGTACAAGGCGTTCTGCTGCACAGAGACACTTAGAATAATCGAAGCCTGTGCCTTCTCAAAACAAGTCGAGAAGATGATCTGATGGAAAATTATTTGACCACCTGTCATGCTCACTTTAGTGAGATAGATCCAAGAGCACAGAAGGACGGTGTTCCAGGAAAACCGAGAACTGTCAAGTTGTATAAGTACATTATTTCAGTGATCAATGGAGCAGTCTAAACAACAGATTCAACTTGTTTCACTGTCCTTTTTGAATACGGTGATATTAAATGCAATCTATGTCTTTTATACACACAGTACCCTAGATACAAATAGAGGGCAGGGTGATGTAGTGGTTAGTGCTCTAGCCTCATAGCAAGAAGGTCCTGAGTTCGAACCCTGTGGTTGGTGAGAGCTTTTTAGTGTGGAGTTTGCATGTTCTCCTGTGCTGGTGTGGGTTTCCTCCCACAGTTCAAAAACATGCACTTTAGGCAAACTGCCTGTTCCAAATTGTCCTTAGGTGTAAATGTGAATCTAAATTGATGTTGTCCTAGAGAATAGGGTCTGCAGGGGGTTTGTCACCCTCTCAGGTAAAAAACTACATTGCAAAGCAAACCACAAATGCATCATTTTTACAGAATGGGATGATTAACATTAAAGCTATAATCAAATATTAAAAAACAAAAACAGGTCACAGCATTTATGCTAAAATTCTCTGTATTGTCCAAAATATTGTTTCATAGAACTAGAGGGGCACTCATAGAGTGCAAGGTACCTCCGCCAGGCACAAATGAATTATGATGACAATTGCGTTCATTAACCTGTAAATTAAGTTTCATTATAACTTGGCATAATTTTATTGAAATGTCTCCCCCTAGTGGAAATCCGACGAGCATTTATTCCACATGATTTGCACATATTGACTTTAATTATGCAAACTTATACAAATATGCCGATCTTATTAAACAGTTTGACACAATGATTTACAGATACTTCATTTTTACTTCTCGGCCATACTTGGATGAAGAGGTATTGCCGTTGCCTTCAGCGTCTGTCTGTCTGTCTGTGTGTCCATCATGGTAGCACTACAGCCTATAATAATTGATCAACCATTCTGAAATTTGGTAACCAGATGTGTCTTTGCAGCCTCCAGAAACTTATTTAAAATGAACTATATCTGTTAATTATTACAGTAATTATAACACTTTAATTAATTGCTCTTAATAGTTACATTTGCATAGTGTGATTCCAATAACAAGATTGTGTAGTGCATAAGCAGTGCGCACTCACTTGGTGCGCCTGTCCTGTTTAAATGTATTTGTATTACTTTCAGTAAGCACACATCATCGGCCGAGGGGTTTCGCGTGGTCACATGGGTATTTTTAAATTAGGAAGAACTCTGTGTACAAAATTTTGATGTGTAGAAATTTTCACAAAATCAAGGTCAACTCTTTGATTCTCTGCATGGTTGGTGTGTATCAGAACTGAATCTGATAAGATTTGACCAAGATTTTTATTTATTTATTTGTTTGTTTTAATTAATTGGGCCAAATTGTTAAAGATGGGGAGTTTTGGGGGCTACAGAATTTATTTATTTATGATCCCATGCTTGGATCACCTCCAAAATTTACTTGTATCACACCCTAGTTTATAAAAAAAAAAATCTGTAAAATCTGTCTAACTTTTTGAGTTATTTTGCACACAATCTAACTAGCTTACTTACAACCCTAAACTAGTGAAAACATTAATAAACGTGCATACAGTGACTGTGTGATGTATGGAATTGTTTCTATTGCCAGATTTAAAGATTGGGAGAAGGAAATAGGGGTTACACAGTAGACAAAGTCTTTGTATCAGAAATATCTGTTGAAACGTTGTCTCTATTTCAATGCGAAATCCTTTGTGCTACTTTGAGATCATTTATATGCTTTTTACAATGTTGTTGGGTTGAAAATTTTGCTGCCACATAAAAAAACCCTGCTTAGTGGATGGATTCTGTTGTGGCTCATGTACTAAATTTGATACCATTTGAATCATTATGACCAAAAATACATTGTTGGTTACTCGTAAACCAACTAGAACTAAAAGATATGTTCTTCCAGTGAAAACCCGAATGACATTAGTGGCCATGTCCTCTGTTTGGAGACGAATCAAATGCAGCAATGAAGAATGCATCAGAAAAAAAGAATGTTTTGGTGCTCTGCCAAGGAAACAAGGTGTTTGCCAGCAATTTGGTGATGAGGACACATCTTTGATTACAATGGTTCTGCTCAAAACAGGTAGGAATGTGGGATAATTTGTTAGAGAGAAGTAGGGTTCAAAGAATCGTGAATGGAATTGGTTCAAGAACCTGTTCACTGTTGAACAAAAAAACAGTAACATATTTTCAGTAACCAAATATTTTCTTTTTTTGATTGGCGGAAAGCCACCAGCTAATACTGGGTGCTTTATTACAAGCCATTGTATTCATCATTGACATCAGATAAGGTTTTTTTTTTGTTTTTTGTTTTTTTTTTGTCCAGCATCATAGCAAGCAGAATGGCAGTCTGGTTCCGCCTTATGCATAATGTGGGATAATTTGTTAGAGAGAAGTAGGGTTCAAAGAATTGTGAATGGAATTGGTTCAAGAACTTGTTTACTGTTGAACAAAAAACAGTGACACTGCAATGGGAACCATATCTGCTGCATTAAACACAGGTATATCTTAATCGAAGACAATTCGGTTCAGTTTAGAGCAGAATTTAATATCAAGTTTCTGGAAACTTGTATTTTGTTTGTGCTCCACTGCAGACCAAGCTGATTACTCTGGTTTGGAAAAACCCAATGTTACGAGTGTTTTGTTTTCCACACAGCGCGGTCAGATTGATTATTGTTGTGTTCTTTGTCTTTTCACCAAAACTTCAATATTCTGTACTAATGGAGGGAATGTGAAGACTGCTTTGTTTACATGGCCATCAGCAGACCTTGGTGTCAAACTTCTCGTCTCTGATTAACTTATAGACAAATGTTTTTTGAAAACATGGTGTCCTCTTTGTGTGTTTGTTTGTCTTTTGTGTCCTTGTTCCTGTCCTATGCTTGACTCAGACTGGGTTCTGGGGGCTTGTTGAAAATCAGACCACCGGGTGGGATGTTATCTAAGCTAAGTGAAACCAATGCAAAATGTGGTAAGCATAGAGACAACATGAGGAATAGAGGTATACATAGGTCAATAAGGCATAAAATTTAATAAAATATTTCAGAGCCTTCATAAAACTTTGCCCAGTAATAATGCCAACTGTATTTAAAATTTTATCCAATGGAAATCAGAATGGGAGAAATACACTAATCAGCCATAGCATTAAAAAAAACATTATGAGCAATGACGGGCCAAGTGAATAACATTGAGCCTCATTCATAAATATTTTCTTAATTATTTTTATTGTTATTTTTTTTTATAAATTTTCTTTTAAGATAATTTGAAAGAAAAGTCTATGACTGATTCATGACATGTTCTTAAACCTCAGATTTGCACACAGCTATGTTGGTTGAATGGTTGTCTTCATAAGTTGAAAGTCCATGTCAGTTGCTTTAATTAGCATTAATAAATGCCCCCTAAATCCCCATAAAAGGATATTGGGGTGGGTGTGTAAGCTCAAATTTCCATGAATAGGTTGGAAATGGTAAAGCTGCAAGTCCCAAGAAGTGCTGGAATCTAACAGGAGGAAGAATTTTATTTCCTCGGAAGTGGAAACTCTGCTGGACTTAAATGCCAGATATTATATTCAGTAACATGAATAGTGGTAAAATATAAAAAGTGGTTCGACCCAAAATCAAAGGCCAAGAAAATGATCAACAAGCACAGGCGTGAGGTGCTGTCAAGTGTTGTCATACACACACCTTGTCTGGTGTGTAAAGCAGCTTACCACTTTCTGTATTTCTAATATACTATATTAAATAAATACTATATTAATATAAACTGTATTAAATTGCATACCCCAAATCTCCTAATGCAACACTTCATTCTATGAACAAAAGCCTGGGGAACAGGAGAGCACATTTAATAGGTGGTTCTGGGACTCACAGGTAAGAATGGTACTATTTACGGTTGAGGTATGGGAATGGATCAGGAAAGTGCGTGCAGTCTACTGTGCATATAATGTTGGTTAGAGCTGCAACAGAATGAAATTTGCTGATTAGGAGCTGTTTGAGTTCAATATAGGAGAATTTAATATACTTTCAATAGTGTTATCAATTTTTAAGTAAGCCATAGTTTCTAATTAATATAATTGATATGCCATGAGATGATATTTATATGTATGTTGCTTTGTAACTTAAGATATTGGTAAGTGTCAGAAAAGTGCATAAATGAGAGTTAAGAATGAATTTATTTGTAAGAACGGTCAATGATTAAGGTCCACTGATTATAATTCATTCCAAATATTTTCTTTTTTTGATTGGCGGAAAGCCACCAGCTAATACTGGGTGCTTTATTACAAGCCATTGTATTCATTATTGACATCAGATAAGGTTTTTTTTTGTTTTTTGTTTTTTTTTTTATACAGCATCATAGCAAGCAGAATGGCAGTCTGGTTGCAGTGTTGTGCCGTACAAATTTGCTTTTCCAAGGGGAGGTTTATGGGTATAAGGCTCCTCTTGATATTCTGATTCATTTATT
>JAQMYF010000014.1:16352738-16387725 GCA_030014195.1 Neosilurus mollespiculum | reverse complement strand
AAATACTTGAATAGTACTTGGTTTCTGATTTATCTTCATTTTGTTAAGTGTAGAATCATCACTGCACACTACTGTATCTACATTATTTTATGAAACAGTATACTGGACTCTTCATTTAGATAAAGTCTGTTCGGCTTTTACATCCGAGCCTTCTGGCTCATCATTATCTCCGGTTTCCTAAGCATAAAGCAACTCCTCCTGGATGGGACGCTAGTCCATTGCAGGTTACTGGTACCCATTTATACCAGTATAACAGTATACCAGCTGGGTGGACAGAGGCACAATTGTGATTAAGATCTTGCCCAGGAGTCTTAGCACGGTGGAGGTCTAACGGGGATTTGAACTCATGACCTCTCAATCATGAACACTCAATAATGAGACTCTTCATATACATACTTGCAAATGTATTTCATCATACTTCCTGGCCGTACCACTCAGATGTTTCATGTTTATGAGAACAAAATGAAAGGAAGACGCATGCTTTTTATTGACAGGTAATTGAATTTTACTTGACGTTCATGATCAACATCCTATAAATATTGCTAGCACATTAGGAACAATTTCTGTGAATTCTGTCAGTCGCTCAAATTCTGACAAAAAGCAAAAATTTACAGAGCTGAGCTGATTGAAGTTGATGTGCAGACCCTTGAACAATTTTATTGCTTATTTTTTTCTTCCCGCTTTGTTGCGTCATTTGATTTCATGCTTGCATGAATGCAATGCACTGTTTACCAAACTGTAATGGACATCTAATGGAAGAGGAAAAATTAAGTGTTCACTTTGTACTCTGTTATAACTCAGCATGCGGTCTCACACACGTACACACAAACATCCGTTCAAGTGGCATGAGGAAAGCATCATGATGGAAAATCCACATACTGGCTCAACACTACCGGTGTGGATCTTGTATGCTATGTTTGTATAAGTGTGCATTATGTGTCATTCAAAAATGACTCAACTCCATCAGCCAAATGATTGGAGCCAACATTTCACGCACACACACACACACACACACACACTCAGGTAAGGACTCAGGTAAGCTCTCAGCACA
This sequence comes from Neosilurus mollespiculum, assembly GCA_030014195.1. Lineage (NCBI taxonomy): Eukaryota > Metazoa > Chordata > Actinopteri > Siluriformes > Plotosidae > Neosilurus > Neosilurus mollespiculum. The sequence goes on along the minus strand of JAQMYF010000014.1, from coordinate 16,386,674 downwards.
GGTGGGTGCAAAGCATAAAGCTGGATTCACACGGGAAGTGACAAGCAACAAGTGACCATGCAAAGTCAATAATCGCCATCGAAAAGAGCAAAGCAAGGTGAAATTTTCCCAGACATGTGGGTGGGGAGTTCAACTAAGCTAAACTTTCATGCAAGTGATTCGAGCGATAACCAATCAGAGCTTGAAGATATAATTCATTGACAGATGCTGCCAAACACTGAGATCCCCAAAATCTTTTCGTTTCTCTAGACTATGTAAAATTTTCCATGCAAACACAGATTTACATCCATCAAAAGAGTTCTAAAATGAATATGAAATATTGTAAACTTTAACAAGTTTAAAAATCAAAATTTCTACTTAAAATAATTTTTTGTCTTTCAAACTTTGCTTTTGCCTTAAATCCTCCATTTGCAGCTATTACAGTCTTGCAGACCTTTGGCATTCAACCTGTTAATTTGTCAAGGTAAAATAAAAGTTCACCCCATGCCTCCTGAAGTCCATATGGAAAAGCTGCTCCCACAACAGCTCAGTCGGGTGAGATCCAGTGACTGCGCTGGTCACTCCATTATAGACAGCTGACTGCTTCTTCTCTCAATAGTTCTTGCATAGTTTGGATTGTTTTGGGTCATTGCCCTGTTTTAGGAGGAAAGTGGCTCCAATCAAGCGCCATCCATAGGGTATGGTTTGAGATCCCTTTTACCCTGTACAACTCTTCCACTTTCCCACAACCAAAGCATCCTCAGACCATCACATTACCCCCACCATGTTTGACAGATGTTGCCAAGCACATCTCCAGCATCATTTCCTTTATTCTGCACCTTACAAATGTTCTTCTTTGTGACTGAATCATCTTTATCTTAGATTCATCCATCCATAGCACTTTTGTCCTCAATCTTCTGCTGTCCAGTGTCTGTTTTATTTTGCCCATCCTAATCTTTTTCCTTTTACTCACCAGTCTCAGATATGGCTTTTTCTTTGCAACTCCAAGAGTCACCTCTTCACTGCTGAAATTGGGACTGGTGTTTTGCAGGTACTATTTAATGAGGCTGCTAGTTAAGGACCTGCCAGATGTCTGTTTCTTAAATTACAGATTATGATGTATTTGTCCTTTTGCTCAGTTGTGCACTGGGGCCTCAGACTTCTCTTTCTCTCCTGGTTAGAGCCAGCTTGCATTGTACTGTAAAGGAAGTAGTACACTCTTGGCCCGTTTCTCTTATGGAATAACCTTCATTTCACAAGATGAATTTGAGAGGTTTGTTTTTTTTTTTCCTGCCATTTTGAGTCTATAATCAAACCCACAAATGCTGATTCTCCAGATACTCAACTCACTGAAAGAAGGGCAATTTTATTGCTTCTTTATCCTGCACAGCTGTTTTCAGCTAAACTGACATAATTGCAAAGGGTTTTCTAATTATTAATTATGGTTTTAATATGAAAAACATAGGATTAGCTAACAAATGAAAACAAATTCATTGCTGAAAATGGGACTGTGAACACCTATGTAGATATTCTATTAAAAACCCAGCCATTCCTACCTATTATAGTCATTTACAATACTGGACAATATAGACTGCCTTTCAGTTTTTCTGTCACGACTGTCTTTCTATCTTTCAAGACTGTCTATAGACTGTCTCAGACTGTCTGTCAATGATCAGTTTAATCTTTTTTTTAATTGCTTTTCTTTCAAAAACAAGGAAGTTTCAAAGTGACCCACAGCTTTTGTACAGTAATGTATGTATTTGTTTGTAAATAAAAGTATTTTAAAATTATTTCAATAATTCACAGTGAAGAAATACAGTGTGGCCTGTAACTTAATGTCACAAAACCAAATAATTTAATTATACCATTTAGCATTTCTGTTAAGTTTTTATAGGGAAAAGGGCAATGAGCCATTGCTGAGCTGAGTGCCGAGTGTTATGATTCACTGAAAAGGGATGGAATTCCCATCACTAGCCTGTGCATGTGTGTGAGTGGAAAGAGCACGACGTAAGAGATTACACCCTCCACTCACTGATTAGGATCATGTGGCCCCACGCCTCCTCCTTCATGAGGGCTTAAAAACAAGACTTGGGTACACACCCTTAACCAGGGGTGAGGAACACTGCAGGTAGGATACATGAGCACATATACACTTACAGGTGTACATACTGTATATCTATGCACACAGTCACATTAGAAAAGGTGTATAGTTTACTGAATTAGGTATGTATAAAAATAAACACACAGCACATAGCCTCTAGGTTAGCATGACTGTTTACTTCTGTCAGCTGTTAGATGCGTGCAAAACATCGCTGATTTCCCAGAGTCATGGGTTTCATTACACAGCTGATAGTGTATAAATTTCATGAGTTAGAACTTAAAAACCAGCTTATTAGAAAATAGATAAGAGACAAAGAGCACTGTTCAGTTTTCTAAGCATCAATTTAAAACATCTTACTACAGTGGTTTCACACTAGATGAGTTACAATTAAATCAAAGTGATTTTAAGTATTTTTGGCATCAAAATCTACCATTTCCTCCCAATTTCTACTTTCTGTAACAGACCAAACTGATCAATTCTGATTACTATACATTGCTTCTAAAATGTTTTCTTAATCCAGTGGATAACCAGCTTGCTGACCAAGTGGAGGAAACATTACTGACTCAGTGGCCATGTTAAGTGTCGTGATCTTCTGCTGGTTGAGTCTCAGCACAGTCCAGGTGGCATCAGGTCTCGTCCGCACTAACCGCATAGATGTCTCGCACCCGAGCCTGAGAAGGACAGCCACCTCGTTTTTCCCTGACATCAGTAAGTGATGCTTCACATATTTCAGGAAATGACATTTCAACATGTGTTTAGTACACAGTGAGAAACATCACGTGTTTCCAGGCATTAAGTCTTGTAACCTACGTGGAAGAATGTCTCAGGAAATGAGGACTTGTCCTGAAATTTAGCAAGGTGTATTGGGTAAAAAAGGATTGAATATCTATTACATATTCAGTTGAAGACTACTGAAGTGCTGTTTTAGATTAATACACATAACTCCTATTTTATAGCTGTGCAGGATTCAGGTCCTGCATTGGATGCAGTACAACTTAGAATGGATTCGGTCGAGGAACAGCTGATGGTGGATCCTGTCTCTTATGATGAGGTTGGGTTGATTTTCTCTTCATCTTTTCTTTACGGTTTAGCAATAGATGAATGCTTTAGCTTTGAAGTGGATCTTAATGTACAGCAACCAAGTTAAAACAATTCAAGTTTGTTTTATGTAAAAAAAATAATTATAAATTACGTAGGCACAGAGAACCCATCATTTGTTTTCTTCTGATGCTTCATATCTGTAAATACTAGTTATTTAAATCCCTGTGTTCTTATTCTTATTGGTATTATTATTCTTCAGAACTAATAACATACAACTAGTTGTTGAAACAAATAGTGAAAAGAGGGATATGGAAAACTTACCAGTGTGTTACTAGTTAGAAATTACTAGTATTTGTGAAGTTACATGAAAAAATTATTTCTGAGTTTAGCCAAATATGTGTGTGTGTGTGTGTGTGTGTGTGTGTGTGTGTGTGTGTGTGTGTGTGTGTGTGTGTGTGTGTGTGATTCAGCTGACAGTGGCAGAAATACAGAAAATAAAGGGTTTTTTGTTGTCATGTGATGAGTTGAAGTAAAAAAGTAATAATAATAATAATAATAATAATAATAATAATAATAATAATAATGATAATAATTGTAATAATAGTAATAACAGTAATAATAATAATAATAACAATAATAGTAATAGTAATAATAATTATTATTATTATTATTAATATATGTCAAGCTAAGTCTGTTAAAATAACTAGGTATGAGTAATAATAATAGTAATAACAACAGTAATAATAATAATAATAATTATTATTATTATTATAATTATTATTATTATTATTATTAATATTAGTATAATATGTCAAGCTAAGTGTGTTAAAATAACTAGGTATTAGTAATAATAATAATAAAAATAATAATAATAATAATAATAATAATAATAATAATAATAATAATAATTAATATTATTATTATTATTATTATTATATGTCAAACTAAGCCTGTTAAAATAAAAAAAAATATTATTTGTCAATATACCATATTTACAGTATATGCTATAAATAAGAACTAATTGAATGAAATGAAGCATGATATGGGGAATTATTTGATCAAGGGGGTGAAGGAATACCAAGAATTAACTGCTGGATTTCCACCAGTCAAAAACAAGAAAATCTGAATGAATAATAACAATCATACTTTAAGTTAAGGTAGTCATTAAGGCTCTGGATTACTGATCCAAAAATCAGGGCTTCAAGCCCCAGTACCACCAAGCTGCAACTGTTGGGCCCTTGAGAAAGTTGAGGGCCCTTAGCCCTCAACTGCTCAGTTGTATAAATATGATAAACGTAAGTCACTTTGCCAAATGCCATAAATATAGAGAATCAGATCATACTGTTCCTACGTAGTATACACTAATACTAATTAGATTTTGAAAGGGGTGGTACAGTAGTGTAGTGGTTATCATGACCACCTCACAGCAAGAAGGTCTTGGGTTTGAATCTCAGGCTTGGGCGTTTCTATGTGGAGTGAGCATGTTCTTCCCATGCTTGTGTGGGTTTCCTCAGGGTACTCCGGTTTGCTCCCACAGTCCAAAAGCATGCACATCAGGCTAACTGGCTGTTTCAAAAGTGTGAATGGTTGTGTGAGTTGCCCTGCGATGGTCTGGCAAGCTGTTCAGGGTGTACCCTGTCTTTGTCCAGTGTCGGTTGAGATAGGCTCCAGCCTTTCAGCAAACATATAATAGGATTAAGTGGTTTTACAAATAAGTTAGTGGTGAGAGCTTTTAAGAATGATGACCGCTACTTTGCTATTTGAAAAGAATAATGATTTTGTGTTAGTTGTTATTTCATAATGTAGTGCCAGAGTATGGAATAAAATATGGTATACTGTAGCATTTATTTCTCAACCCCTATATATTAATAATATCAGATAAATTAATTAAAGAGAAGGTTTTGTCAGATAACTTATTTAAAGAGAAGGTTTTTGTCAGATAACTTATTTAAAGGGAAGGTATTTAAAGGGAAGGCTGTCTGAACATGAACTCGAGCACTAACTTTAGCTACATAAATTACAGTGTAGAGAACAAGCCTATCAAGGCTGCTCATTACAGTGTACTCGGTTGCAAAAAAGAAGTATTTTATTACACACTCTGTGCTTTCCATTTGTTTGTAGGTCAATTTTATGATAAAAATAATAAAATAAAAATATTGTTTATCATAATGAAACAATAAACATGAATTATTCCCAAAAAAGTAAATAAATTAAAATAGATTTACATGCATTCTTAAGCATGAGGCCTGGGACATTTAAGATGCTGCTTGGTATCTGCTTATAGATTATTTAATCATTATAATGTCAGTAAAATTGTATTAGTTGTTCGTTTTTTCCCAATTTTTAAAAATAAATCATTTATTTATTAGTAATTTATATTAATTCTTTTTAAAGATGAACAGAGTAAGTTGTGAAACCTTTCAATGAGGATTAGATTAAAAAGCTGACCTCTTAGTACCCACAGGACATAGCGGATGCAGTACAGCTTCAGAGGAGAGGTACACGTTCTCCAGGCCGCTGTATTCCACACCAGCAGTCATGCTTGGGCCACCAGCTGCCCTGCTGCGACTCGTGTGATACCTGCTACTGCCGCTTTTTCAAAGCCTTCTGTTACTGCCGCAGCATGGACCACACCTGCAAACACAGACGTGCCTAGCAGTCACAACAATGACCCTGCCAGAGGCTTGGGTTAAAGATGATAAAGATGCGGGTGTGAACAGAAAACCTTATGCCAATGCAAGTTTGTCAAGATGCACAAGAATCCATGATGGTACTGCTTTACATTAAAGTGCCCTGAACAAATATTGAGCAAACCATGAACTTAATACTTAATACTATTTAAATAATAAACCAGCACCTACGATAACCAGTATTAACCATGAGTCCAACACATTTTTTGCAAGATTCTTAAACAATGCTGAATTGTAGTTAAATATGGCTTAATAATACCAAAGTGTAGGATTTGTTCGCGTCAACTGTCATAAATATTAATATTACAAAAAGGAAACCTTAATGGCAAGTGTAACATTCATAATAAACATGCAAACATATACATTTCCATAAAACATCTCCCAGGCTTACACTCAGACATCTTCAGTGCAAAAAGAAGACAGTAAGGACTGTGTATTGTTGTAATTGTTTATATGTGTACAAATATACCTGGGAATAGTGTTATTTTTTTCTTTGATGTTATTATATCCATATACAAAACTGATATACAGAACTGCATTATATTAATATAATTGTCATTAATAAATAATAGGCAAAGCATATAGTAGTGTTGTTATTTTTTTGGTTTTTTTTTTTTTTTTTTTTGATGTCATTTATGTTTTATTTCCTTGTTTCTAGACCCTGTGTATTAATATTTTCACTTACTCTATAATCATTTGCTGAGCTGCTTAATCCTACTAAGGTCACAGGGATGCTGAACAGTTCGCCAGACCATCAGAGGGCAATACACACATCATTGAGGTCCAGAACCTAATTTTATTCCACCATGTTATGAGTAGCCGAAAGCTAAGATACACACATCACATCTGTAGTGCCTTTGTATATAATCCTGCAACTCTTACCATCAGCTGCACTGACAAGTGAGCCAGGAGATAATCCAATGAAAAAAAAAAAAAAAAAAAACATGGCTTCAGATTCATTATGCGCTTCATGCTCAGGGCATTATATATCTCACACTACCCCTTAAGCTCGATATCTTAAATCTACAGATAACAGCTTGGAATGGATAAAGCAGGTTTTTTGACACTCTCCATTAAAAGAAAAAAATCCTTCAGCTTTGAAATAAAATGGTATAAATGATTTTATGTCAGACCTAACTATATAGATAGGTATGCAATCAGTACACTACCTAGCTTTTTATTCTCTACATGCTAGCTTTTAATTCGTAGCGGGACATTGGAGTATTTATCTAGACAAACCATTTATTGTTACTGTTATCCTCACACGCAGGTGTTTGAAAACAGCAAAGCTTCAGCCTGTCACTCATTATTCTTTTTTTTTAAAGATGGATCATGTGTTATTGAGGTACAGTCTCTTTCTTGGAACTTACTGATATGCAGTTGTGTGATATTTTGCAGCTCTTTGTTGTCATTATAGCATAAAAAACATTCATTATTAATCATTAATTTAAACTTAGCCAATCACGAGCTAATATGTGTTTTATCTCCAATTAATCAATTTCCAAAATATAAATTAAGTCTGGCTAAATATAAACGTTTCCCAGTGAATCCACCCCATAATAAGACTGTGTGACAGGTGAATGAATCTTTCTCTTACATCAACCTAAAATATAAGTCATCATCAATTCACATTAACTTTTTATCACTCTAACAATAAAATCGCATGCAGTGAGTCACAAACAAAGGTTTATTTTGATAAAACTTCTCAATTTTTCTGCGCTGACGTTGTCCATGTTTGTGTTGTTGGTCACCATCTTGATTGAGGATAATTCTGGGCTCTCACCACCAGATGGCATGTGTGTTAAGCCAGATGGAGTAGTTAATGACACTTGCTTGCAGGAGAAGCAAATGGTTTCAAAATGATACTATTTTACTTCAAAGACAATACACTGTATATGATGTATATTTGATATACCTGATAAATGAATAGGCACCTTTAACCTCTTTAGACCCCAATGTCCTCTTATGAGGACATCATATTTTTTTCCCAACAATATTGTATGTATGTCCTTGTAAGATCCTTATATGAGAGCCATTGGGTATTACTCTTTTCCCAAACTACCTCTTGTGTGAAAACATCAAGTTCATTAGTTATTGGGTGGTGAGGGACAGAAGCATTGTGAAGAAACAAGAAGACACACAACATGAATTTCGGTCTCGGGAGGATATATTTGAGGTTTTAGAAAACAGAATGCAATACTGGTCGGTTGGGAGGAATATGCGGTGCTGTAATGTAGCTGGGTCCGGTTCTGGCTCCTGCTTATATGGAGTATTGCACATTATTTCCATTTCCCATTTTTATTTCTTTTTTATTTTTTATTATTTTTTTTTTTAATTGTGGTTAGAAGCTGCTGAAATCAGCTTCCTTCACAGGGTGGTGGGGCTCTCCCTCAGAGATAGGGTGAGAAGCTCAGCCATCCAGGAGGAGCTCTCCCTGAACTGCTGCTCCCCCGTGTTGAGAGGAGCCAGTTGAGGTGGCTCAGGCATCTGAATAGAATGCCTCCTGAACACCTCCCTGGTGTGGTGTTTCGGGAATGTCCAACCGGGAAGAGACCTCGGGGTCGCCCCAGAAGACGCTGGAGGGACTATGTCTCCCGGCTGGTCTGGGAATGCCTCGGTGTCCCCCTGAAAGAGCTGGAGGAAGTGGCTGAGGAGAGGGATGTCTGGACCTTACTGCTAAGGCCACTGCGACCCGAACACGGATCAAGAGGAATAAGATAACTGACTATTCATTTTTAAAACTGCTGAATCCCACTTGGGTAGCAAGGAGCCAACTCTTTTGAATAACATAAAAATAGAGGTTATGATTAGATTGAAGTACAAAAGGTCTCTCTGTCTGTCTTTGAGTGAGGCTTTCACAAAAAATGTCAAATATTAACAATATATGAGTTTGATTTACCTTTGAATTCCAGATAAACGCAATGGAAAAGGTCAGGTATGCTTTTCTGCTTTGTGTTTGTGATAATCAGTAATGTGCAATACAGTCCATATCATTTCTTTTACCTGACATATAGCACTTTTTGAGAATTACTGCAGTAACTAAGCAAACAGAAGAGATAAGTAAGGAGAACTAGCAAAAGATCTGGCAGTGTAGAAGTTTGACATAGTAAAGGTGATACACAAAGAATCACAGAAAAGTTTAAAAATAATAGCAGTGTGCTATTTAAAAATGCAATACTACAGAAGCATTATTATATACAGGAAGTAATAGCCATTGTTTAAAAATTGCCCTTTTACGTGTGTGTGTGTGTGTGTGTGTGTGTGTGTGTATGTGTGTGGGTATGTGTGTGCGTGTGTGTGTTGGCCCTGTGATGGTCTGGCAAGGTTTTCAGGGTGTGCCGCACTTATGTGGTTCAGCAAATGAATGATGAGTGAGTTATAGCCAATGTATGTACGGATTTAAAGCTTTAAAGGTGCACGATCACTAATGAATAGTCTATGTGTCTTATCTTCCATTATCAGTTCGTTTTGGCTAAATACGAAGGTTTCCTGGCAAAACTAACCCCAGCTCACAGCCTTAGTGTCTCTTATTCATCAGTTTGCATGTCGTATTGGTTCTGTGTTCATTTTCAGTAACAATAACAAGACTGTGTGACCAGAGAAACTATCCTGCATGTGCGTAACAACTTGGCCAGGCAACACCGGTTCATAGAAAGTGGAAAGGTCTGAGATCAAGTGTAAATAAACAGAAAAAGGCTTAGGATTTTAGGAGAAATGAAAAAAATAAATAAATAAAAAAGGATGGTAATGTTTACTAATATCATGGCGCCCAGTGCGGGATCATTGACTCCCGTGTACAGGAGCAAGCAAATGGTTCCAGAAATATCTTAAACATGTTATTTCACATGCCAGTTTCTGTGGTTTGCTTGGTATTACAGCCAAACCCCATGTTTTGGTTCAGTTCTAGGTTTAGTCAGATCCAAATCCAACTAAAAGACAGCACTGACGCTCATAATACTCAACTATGTACAAACATGACCGCCAAGAGCTCCATTTTCCAACCCATGCTCAGACTCACCTAATTACTGCGCACATCTGGATTCTAGCAGCCATTCAGCACATTTGAAGGCTCACACCATAAACTATTTGGTTTGTGCTTTCATTTTCCAAGCTTCATTTCTCTGTTAGTCTTTCTTATTATCAGTAATTTACAGCAGTTTAATGCTTATCCATAATAGTTTGATATTTCGTATTTGCTTACTTTTTATTGCTTCAATGCTGTTAGAGAAGGTTAGTTAGAGGAATCTTTGAGTTGAAAAGGTCATCTAACTTTGCTTCACATAGTTCACATATTTCTCAGACAATGCCATAATTAAATATTGGTATATCCCCATTTGCTGAATATGTATTTTAGTATATACTACACGGGAACGTATGCAAGGGAAAAAGGCACACTAAAATGATATTTGTATTGTTTATTTCTAAAACGTGTAAAATATAAACAGCAGGGACAAGCAGTTGTACAGAAATGGTATCTCTTTAACTCTAGTTTTCGTATATACTCTATGGAAGCACAAGAATAAGAAAATAAAATTAGATTCTTAAGGTTCATTTTTCCATTTTAAAGCTACTTGCTATAAGTTATTATGACAAACTGTGTCTGTCGCTTTGTTTCAAGCATTATACTCTCAGAATGTTTTTCAATCCCCAGATCGCGGACCAGTCAGAATGTGTCATTCCTGTGGCGCGCACTAATGCACTAATTTTATAAAATTTTTATTTCTTCTCATTGGTGAAAACAGACTTGTTCAATATAATTCTCTCTTCTCTCTTTGTTTTTAATTTTCCACCATAACTACCCATTGTATTATTATACAAATCATATAATTTGTAAATTTCTATTCTAAAATCCATTTTATTATTATTATTATTATTTTCTTATATGAATACCCTAAACATGTAATCTTACCATGATACTTGGATGTAATACTCAGAGCATAATCTTCCTGTAAATAAATGTGAGTTCAATAAAACTCCAGCAGTGCTCTGGTCTGTCAAAAGAAAAAAGAAAATGCATGACCATGATCACATGAGATACACCTCAAGCCATTACTTTCATTTGGAGTATTTTTCCATCTTCAAAAACTGCTCCTGCATCTAAAAACAAACCCGCAGTGTCGCAGTTATCCCAGACGGAGGCACTAGTTGTCCACATTGCTTCTGATAAATCCCATCCAGGTTGCGGACGTGTAGCTGGTTTAAGATATTAATATTCCTTATCTTATACAGGTGAATGTTTTCCGGGTATGTTTAACCTCTAATTAGAATTTCTGTTAAGTCATATCAATTCAGGCGAGAGTTTAAATTAAATCAATGCATTAAACTCAAGACGTGGAGATTTCATTACAGATCAGGCCCAACATTCGGCCCCAGGCGATCGTGCTTTAATACCCACACATCATAAAGCAAATTCAAACATCACAGCCTACAGGCCAAAAGCAAATGACACCAATAAACTGTTCACAGTGAGGTGCTGTCAACAAAGCAAAGCGGAGAATGATGAGCCTCTCTGCTTAGTTGGTGTTATGAGGTGATTAGGCTGTTTGTGAAATGCTTGGTTGTTGGCGTACGTAAGTGTCATAGCACTAAATCAACCGGCTTCACTCAAGTAATTCAAAAAGCCATGGGGTCCTCCGTTCTCTAAACAAGATAGAAAACTGAATCAGGGATTTCCATGACAACAGCCTTGTTCCCATTTAAAGGTGTAGAGCCCTCAGTGGTCACTTGTTGCTCCGAATGAAGTCTGAAGTAGACTGAGGGCCAGGAGAGATGAACTGATGCATATCATACAAAACAAGCAGCACTTTAATTCCATGTCATGCTGTTCAGTCCTCTTAATATATAACAGAGGAAGTTAAGTCAGCTTTTGTTTGTGTATGATGCTCCTGAATAAGGGCTATAGACCAATGCAGCAAAGATACAAGTGTTCCCATTTTCATTCATTTTACTTTATGTAAACAAATCTATTATATTTATTATAGTGGTCCTTTTCTACGCGTCTCTGGATACAGTGTTGGACAGCTCAGCATTTTCTGATTCAGTTGAACAGCTATTAGTCAAGCCTTTCAGAAGTGAGCATAGCAGTATGCCATCAGTGATGGAGTGGAGGTATATTGTTCAGCTTGAAAACATGGTTTAAATCTGAAACTCACAGGGGGGTGGCTTCTAGAAAATGATTCCTGGAAGTCCATGATGGGAAAATAGATTTCTCAGCATAAGCTAGAGGAATGTGTTCATGTCAAGTTTATATACTGGAGCCATTGGAACTTCATCCATACATTTACACTGTCCATCCAGCCAGCATTCCATTATCTATACATTATCACTTATCCTTTAGGGTATTAGAAAGCTGGAACCAATCCCATAGGGCAAACAGAGACACAAACAACTATTCACACTAGCATTCTCACATATGGACAATTTAGAGTAGCCAGTTGACTTAATATACATGTCATTGGGCTGCCAGAGGAAATCAGAGTACCCAGAGGAAACCAACACAAGCTCAGGGCAAACATGCAAATGCCAAAGACTCAAGAGGCTAACAGAGATTCAAAGTCTAAAACAACCCCCGGATTTTTACTAATAGAATGCAACAGTTTTGGGTTTGAGTTATTTAATAAGACTTTATAAATTAAAAAAAAAAAAATCTTTGTTTATTTATTTATTTATTTATTTATTTTTACGTTTCCTAGTTTGAAAAAACACTTTTTTGGCAGGTCCAGAATCTTCACTCTTATAGCTACTAGTACATCCTCTGAGGGCACTTGTGAAAATGTCTGAGGGCACTTGTGAAAATGAAATGTAAAATGTTGGTTTTGCATTCATGGTTTTGCAAACATATTTTATAAAATTTCATTAAAAAAAAGTGACAACAAAATAAAAGATTTCAAACATTTACATGAGCTTTAGTATTTGGTACCTCCTTTTTTCCCTTTTTCTTTTTTTTTTTTTTTTTTTTTTGCTATAAAGTAGAATTTAAGTACTTGTTAAAGGTTACTCTCATTCGATATCAAGATTAATTTCATTCCATGTGCAAAATGTGAGGCCGATAGCCTAAAGATTTTATACTGAGTCTCAGAATGATGATGTCATCGAGGCCCAAGTTAACATGTAGAAGTATTGGATTTTGATCCATTCATGACATTTATTGACAAATTTGTGTAGGAGGTGTGAAAAGGTTTGGATTAAAATCATTACCTGTGCAGTGAGAAACTATATATACACCAGGATTCATATATTTAAGCACAAACTCCTGAAATACTGAAAAAGATGATGTTTGAAGGCAAACTCCTCCATGTTAACTTGGGCCTTGATGATGTCATCATTCTGAGACCACCCATAAAATCTTTAAAATTGCAGCTATCAGTTTAAGATTTTGCAGACAGACAGGAAAGAGGTTTTTTAGATTAACTTTCAACAAGTGCTGTCTTCTCCTTTAATAACAAAACACACTCAAGCTTGCCTGGGCTCCACACATTTGTAAAAAAAAAAACAAACAAAAAAAAACAGTACAGTATGATCTATTTTAACTTAAATCTATTAAAGTGTTATCTGAAAACGTATTTCAATAGAAGCGATGAGGCATGAAGAAAATCTGACCTTTAGTACAAAGGATTTAACATGGACAATGCCACATATTTGCTTACATTTAAATACGTACCTAGGAATATTAAACTATGTGTTTCATCCATTTATTCATTTTCTAAGCTCCTTAATCCTTAGGGTCGCAGGGAGGCTGGTGCCTATCTCAGTTGACTCTTGGCGAACAGCGCGCCAGGATATTGCAGAACCAACACACATATAGCCAGCCTATTGTGCATGTTTTCAGGATGGTTTTTTTTTGTTTGTTTTTTGTTTTTTGTTTTTGTTTTTTTTGGTAGATGTGTGTGTGTGTGTGTGTGTGTGTGTGTGTGTGTGTGTGTGTGTGTGTGCGTGTGCTGTGAGAGGAGATGATGAATTACTAATTAAGTATCATATCGCTATGCCACATAAAAGCAATAAGTGACAGTTGGAAGATCCATTGGAATTACAAAAATTACACTGACAGTCATTAAACCTTTGGGATCATAATTTTTATTCTGGTCCCCAAAATAAAATTTTTATAATATGGATAATTTGTTTCACATGTTGGCTTAGAAAAAACAACAAACAATGGTGATACAGCACAGTAAAACCGGTCCCACAAGTGCTGCAACCAGATGTAGCGATCCTATTTTTGCAAATAATAATAATAATAATAATAATATTTATTATTATTATTATTATTATTATTATTATTATTATTATTACTATTATTATTGTTATTATTATTAAAATTACAAACCATGGCGATAGAAAGATTTTGCCCGACCGCGATGATATACTAATTTACTCTAGTTAGTAAATATACTGTATGCATGATTATAATTGGTTGCAATTCAATAAAGAGCGATAATAATTCTATTACAGCAATGGGCTGATGGCCCGTCTCACTTCAATTCTCTTATCTTGTGCTCAGTGCTCCCAGGATAAGCTCCAGATCTACCATGGCATTGATAATATATAATATAACTGATTATACTTGCTAGTAATGTTGACACACAGGTATAGAAAAAAAAAAGGTTTTGAGCTCTTGTCAAGCTCAGAATATTGACAAAATGAAGTATACATACTTTAAGAGACACACGGAATTGTTAACCCAAGAGGTCATTAATATTACACAGTATATAGATATTAACATTTTAGGATACACTTAAGCGGTATTATAATAACAGCAGTAGCCACCTTACCTTATTTACTGCAGCATGATTTTGAATAAATAAATAAAGAACCAAGAGCATAAGAGCTACAGAATTAAAACACCTGCTAGTTTCACTTGTAAGTGTCTTTTGCGTTTATTTCTTTGTTTAAGGTGGGTGACCAAACAAAGAAAAATGAAAAAGCTTTTTTTTTTTTTTTTTTTTCCATTTTTATTTGAATGCTCATTGTATACAAGCTCATGCTCTGACTCCAGCTGACTGGAATTGAATGTTCCAGATGGAATGAGTGCAATCAAATTCAACCCACAGCCTGAGTCCATTTTGTTGCTGCAACTCCAAAACTAAACCACATGGCTTAGGTCAGCCCAGGGTTTCTGCTTGCTGAGATTTGGGTCACACTCACCTGTTGATCAAGTACTGTTACCAAAGAACCCACAAAACCAAATGATTTCTACAATCCTTCTGCAGACAGCTTTTAAAAAATAAACCCTTATTAATGTCATCAAAACAAGTTTTTATTTCTTTGAGCGTGACACTTTATTTCCTATTGATTTATCGAGCGAGTCGTGCACACGTTGACTGTGTGTGTTTGCCTGTGTGAATGTTGTTTAAGAAACCTCTAATTAAATTATGGGGCAGCATGAGTTATCATCACTCATCATCACACTCGCTTGCACCCTTTTAATTATACTGTTCAGGAGAGCAAGTGTGCTCTGGCTTCTTCACACATAAACAGTAAAGTGGCACAGCTTCAAAATGTATGCTAGTTACCAACCCATCTCTCTCTCTCTCTCTCTCTCTCTCTCTCCCTCTCTCTCTCTCTCACACAACCCTCTCTCACACACACCCTCTCTCTCATACTCTCTCACACTTTCTCTTTCTCTATCTGTCCCTCTCACCCGCACACTCCATCTCTTCCTCACTTTTGCACTCTTTCCCTCTGTCCTCTCTCTGATGCTCCCTCTCTCTCTTTGTTCTTCTCACTCGCTTCTTTTCTCTTACACTCCGTTCCCCCCCCTCTCTCTCTCTCTCTCTTGCACTCTTTATTTCTGTTCCTCTCTCTTCTGCTCCGTTTGTCTCACCCTTTATCTCTCTCTGGCTCCCCCCCCCCCCCCACACACACACAGACTCTTTCTTTCTTCTGCTCCCTTTTCTCACCCTCTATCTCTCTCTTGCCCTTTGTCTTTCATTGGGTGAAGAAAAAAGTCTATTCTGATACATGATGATACATGATGTTACATGTTTATAGTGTAACAGTTGTGGCGGCATGGTGGCGTAGTGGTTAGCACGTTCACCTCACAGCAAAAAAGGCCCCGGGTTCAAGTCCTAGGATGGGGCGTTTCTGTGTGGAGTTTGAATGGGCTTCCTCCAGGTGCTCCTTTTCCTCCCAAGACAAGCATGTTAGGCTGTTCTAAATTGCCTCTAGGTGTGGATGTGAGTGTGAATGGAAGTATGTGTTGCCATGGGATGGTCAGGCAAGCTGTTCATGGTGTACCCTGCCTTTACCCAGTGTCAGTGAAGGGTCTGCGTTTGAGTCTTGGGCTCGGCGAGGGCGTTTCTGTGTAGAGTATGCATGTTCATCCTTTGCTTGTATTGGGTTTCCTCTGGTTTCCTCCCACAGTCCAAAGACAACTGGCTACTCTCAAGTGCCCATAGGTGTAAATATGGTTGAAAATGGTTGTTTGTGTCTGTATTAGCTAGCAAGAAGTTCATGGGTTTAATTCTTGGGTTCGGCAGGGGGCGTTTCTGTGTAGAAATTGCATGTTCTTGCTGTGTATGCATGGGTTTCCTCTGGGTATTCATTGGAGATTTCCTCCCACAGTCCAAAAACCTGCATATTAGGCTAAGTTACTGTTCCAAATTGCCCCTAGATGTGTGAGTGTGAATGGTTGTGTGTGTTTTGGTCCTTTGATGGTTTGGCGAGCTGTTCAGGACTTGGCTGGGATGGGCTTCAGCCACCCCGTGACCCTAATAAAGGTGGTTTGGGAAACAAAATGAAATGAAATGAAAAATAAAGAGGGCCAATTCATGTTTTTGATAATGATAATGAATATTGCCATTCAATCAGCAAGGATTTTTTAGCTTTTTACCCACACAGTAATCCCAGCTTGCACTGTGTTCTTGGCTGTTTTGAGCAGAATTCTGTTACACTGATTCATTGCCTTGCTTATTACCCTTGAGTCCAAGCCTTATGGTCTGCCCCAAAAGTTATTTTTAGTTTCCAAATGGCAAATGGCATCAACGTCAAACATGCACATTATAATTCCCTAGGTTGACTGTTCTACTTGTTGGCTTTAAAATACGTGCTTGCTCTTTTTTTTTTTTTTTTTTTTTTTTGCAATGGTCCCAAAAGTGCATATTAGTGTTGGACTGCACCACCAATGTGTTTATGCTCATAATCATCCATCTTCCTCTTGGGAGGTCTCTCGCTAAGTTTGCCCTGGAAAATTTCAAAATATCTTGTCAGGGAAAATGAACTATTGTTTGGAACAATGACCTATGAGTCCCCAGTTCTTGTTAATCCAGGCATCTGTGGACAGAAACAATGAATGTGTACACAGAGTGACAGAAAAGAGAGAGAAATAGAGTGGGAAAGTGGAGGAGAGAGAGAGAGAGAGAGAGAGAGAGAGAGAGAGAGAGAGAGAGAGAGAGATGTGTTTTCTCATCACTGGAGGTGTTACTGTTGTTCATGTTGTTTTTAGTCCCCAGTTGCCAAAGTAAAAGACAATCCTTTCCAAGCAGTGTTTTGTTTCTCATTTGGCCAGGCTCACCTCCAGAGCATAGTGATCCACATCTACCACCTGCCTAAAGAAAGCCCCGAGAGATCAGTGCACGATGCTGTTATGTGTGAGACAGTGTGCGAAAGCATGAACGCTAGCTGTGGCCTTTGTGCTCAATGGGAAGGAAGGAACATCTCTCACAAGAGCTGTGATTTAGAACAATTTCCCAGCAAGTTTTTGTTATGAACTAATGGATGACAGATGCACAGCATGCCAAAAACACAACATAGTCGTGGATCAAAGATGAGGTTGTATATTTAATGTCAAAGTCAGGGAGGCTGAACACTAAACGCTGATAACAACATGGATTTAAAAAAAAAAATCCAAGTGAAGAAATGTCAAAACTTCCCAAAGGATTTGGGGTTTTCTTGTTTTCTTGTTTTTGTATTTTTTCTCTCCTGTAGTCCCTCTTAATGAAAAACAGGTGCTTTCAGAGATGAGATGACAAGATGAGTTCTGCTGGTAGTTAACAAAGCGGCAGTATTAAGCACTATTAAGTGCTCCCAGAGGAAGGTGTGAGCAAGGACATGAATGACACATCTTGCATGGCAAGCTACTGGTCATGCATGCATAAATGCATCATGAGGGAAGCCAGACGGGTCATATCAGCTCACGCTTATGATGAGTATAATTTATATTGCATAGTGTGGTCAAACTGGGGCATGCCCTGATGGCTTCAACTCTGCCAGAATATCATGACAGCTTACAAAGCACAGACTTCTGTGAATTTGCGCTCACTCACACACACACACACACACACACACACACACACGTGCATATTCAGAAGGAAATAGAGGTACTTGAGAGAATTGTGAGTTGCTGATGTAAACGGTCACTGCTGGAAGTCTGAATGCTTTGGTTCAAAGTCTTGGCATTTCCATTCTATTTCCTATTGCTTCTATTAACTTCTCTCTCGCTCGCTCGCTCGCTCTCTTTCACTGTTTAGCTTAGCTGTCAAACTTTCTAGCCTTTGCTTTAATAGGAAATCCTGTGCACCTGTATGCATTTTATGCACATATCTATTCAGCCAGTCATTTCATAAAAGCACAGTGCAAGAAGGTACATTTTTAAATGAATGAATTTTACTTTAAAAGGTATCAGGTTAGCTATGGTGGTGTCTCTCTAGAGATTTGAGCCCCTAAAACGAGCCTTTAGGGAAGCACTGCTGGTTTTAGCCTGGTTTTAGTTTGTAAACTTGGGGGTTGCATTTTACTCTGGATTAACTTTTGGGAACAATGGCGCAGACACCCATGCATGCTTCCTGATTACAGTCTTATCAGTTAAAATGTATCATGTCCTGATTCATTCATTTATTCGTTCATTTATTCATTCATTATCTGTAACACTTATCTTGTTTAGGTTTGCAGGGAAGCTGGAGCCCATCCCAAATGACTCTGGGTAAAAGGCAGGGTACACCCTGCACAGCCTGCCAGTTGCAGTGCCAACACAAACAACCATTTAAACCTAGGTGCAATCCACACACTTTCTCACTCATTTGCTGAAACGTTTAATCCTGTTAGGGTTGTGTGGAATGACAAGAAATGACAGGACACACATTAGGGTTTTGGTCTCAGAGGCTAATGTCTGCAAAACATTCTAACATTTAACATTCATTAATTCATTTTTTAAGCTGCTTTATCATAATTAGGGTCGCGGGGAGGCTGGTGCCCATCTCAGCCGAATCTGGGAGAGGGCGGGGCACACTCTGGACAGCTCGCCAGGCCATCGCAGGGCAAAACACACACACACACACACACACACACACTCACACCCAGGGGTGATTTGAAACAGCAAATTAGCCAACTGTGCATGTTTTTGGACTGTTGGAGGAAACCAGAGTACCCTGAGAAAACCCACGCAAGCACAGGGAGAACATGCAAATTCCACACAGAAACGCCTGGGACCAGGAATTGAACCCAAACATGCTAACCACTGTACCACGTTAACATTTCATTCAGAATAATGTTCATGTTTTCAGTTACATCCCAAGTATTCATACATTAATTCATATTCCAATTATCTTTATCCTTACATCACAAGTATGGTTGGAAAATAGGTCAAGATTCAGTAAGCACTGGAATTTTACATCTGGACCGTACTACTTAGGCTGCTCCCTACTCAGCCCGACTCCGGATAAAGCAGACGATGATGATGAGGATGATGAGGATGATGATACTGGAATATGAGATCTGGCTGTTTTAATACTACAAAAAAAAAATTTTAATTCTTTTTTTATTTTTTTTAGTTCTGATAACTTTTTAGTCACCAAGGCAACTACCTGGAAGCTACCAGAAGCAACTACCAGAAGGCAACCTTTCTGCTAGAATGTTTACAAATCATATTTGATGTTTAAATCCAGTATGGGGTGTGTAAGTGAACATCACACATTCATAGCACAGAATATAATGTCAGATTCCATATGAAGCCAATCCTGCATTTCAGACCAATATCATCGCTGATCCAGATCCTGATCCTTGTATTAGGTCAGTGTATCTCTATATAAATCCCTACAACATCGCTGCCTCTATAGACTAAGTCACTGCCTGTCTATAAAACCCATAATTTAGACTGTATTATAAGTAAAATAATATCAGGGAGAAAACCAGCAGCATCTGAGAGCACTTCAGTGTGTCAGAAAGAGTTTAAGAGGGTTATGATAAAAGAAATCCTGCTGCTGACAAAAAAAAAAAAAAACAACAACCTCCAATTAGGATTTCAACCAGAGCCTTGTTTTCTGTCAGCTTAATAGGATTTGTTGTCCAGCCTGTTCACCACCTTTGTAGGCATTTTTTAAAATTAAAATAAGAGCCATTTTTTTATTTAGACCATCATTAGAGACCACTCCTAATCAAAACACATTCCTGTTCATAGCACATGTGTGCATTCTTAAAGTGTACCTGTGGTGAATTAGTGTTACTAGCGACGTAAAACGATCTCGAAGGACATCAGCAGAGCCTTTCCGGCAACATCAGTCCTAGCCCCTTGTTAAAGTATGAGCGAGTGCTGCAACACCAGGCGTGCTCAGAGACATGACGCCTTCCTTATTGGCTGTTCCAGCCTGGTAGAGACGCAAACTCATTGGATTGGCTGGGCTGCGTCACTGACCCCGTGCATCATATCACATTATCGGTCAGTGTGGAACTGCACAAACTTCAAGCACAGAAATCTCTTCTCTTGTGTTTCTAACACAAACGTTAGCTGCATAAGCCATTTTGGATTTACTGTTGTGGACATCTCGGGCAGCGTTCTCATCTTCAGAGTCACTAGAATGTGACGTCTCACTGTCTCCACAAGACTCCTCCATCTCTGGTGTAAATAGGTATCCAGGTATTCCTATTTCCTTGAAATTGCTGCCATAGTTGCTTCTTGAACACGTTTTTTTATCACCCAAAATGTAGCTCACTGAATAGATCTGCTAGTTTACTTGCACTGGTCAACCCCGCCCAAAGAGTTCACGTCACTTCCGGGGGAAAAAACCATAACAACCACAAGTTCATCCCCCGCTAGTAATCCACAGGATAAAATTACCCCGTTTTGTGCTTTGCTGTGATGATGACCAATACTGCTACACTTTAAAATGCTTCTCAAAGAAAAAATATCCCCACTAAGATCCTTTTGACAAGGTTGTTTACACTGTCACCACACATAATATGATTGTCCAAGCAGAGTATCAGCTAAAAAGCTTATATTGCCTCTGGGCAAGCTTTATACATTCACCATCAAAATGGTTTACAACCTTAATCCATACTGACAATAAGTGTACCCGGATAAAATTAGCAGTTTGGTATTTTCAACAGTGTTACTAGCGACAACACCTTTTTGGCTACACATAAACTGCCAACACTTTGAGAGTCTAATATTTTTGATAGTAGTAGTAGCAGTTGCTGCATTAGAAGTATTTGAACGTGTGTGATGTTAAGCAGAGGGTACGGTGGTTCAGTGATTAGCAATGTTGCCCCACAGTGAGAAAGTCCTGGGTTCAAACCTTCTGGCCGACAAGTGCCTTTCTTTGTGGACTTTGCACTGTGCTTGTGTTGTTTTCCTCCTGGTACTCTGGTTTCCTCCCACAATCCAAAGACATTCACACTAGGTCAACTCTAAAGTGCCCATAGGTGTAAATGTGGGTGTAAGTGGTTGTTTGTGTCTGTGTTAGCCTGCTAGAAGGTCCTGGGTTCAAATCTCGGGCTCAGCGATGCCGTTCCTGTGTGGACTTTGCATGTTCTTCCCATGTTGCATGGCATTCATCCTGGCATTATGCTATTTTCTCCACAGTCAAAAGACATGCACTAATTGCCTGTTTCAAAATTGCCCCTAGGTGTGTGTGTGTGTGTGTGTGTGTGTGTGAGGGTGTAACCCGTCTTTACCCAGATTCAGCTGAGTTATGCTCCAGCCTCCTTGTGACCCTAGTAGGATTAATCAATTTAGCAAATAAATGAATGAATGTCTGTGTTTGCTCTGCACTTGTGACCTGTTTAGGGTGTACCCCATCTCTCACCAGAAGTCAGCTAGGATTGGCTCCCAAGCTTCCCACATGACCCTGATGGATAAACAGTATAGAGGGGCAGCCGTCGACTAATGGTTAGAGAAAAGGGTTTGGGAGTGAAAGGTTGCTGGTTTGATTCCCGAGATAGCAGGAAAAATGTGTAGCGGTGGGGGAGTGAGCGGCACCTTCCCTTCCTCCACATTCATGGCTGAAGTGCCCTTGACCAAGGCACCTAACTCCCAACTGCTCTCCAAGGGCACCACAGAGTGTGGCAGCCGACTACTCTGAGTGTGTGTGTGTGTGTGTGTGTGTGTGTGTGTGTGTGTGTGTGTGTGTGTGCTCACTGTTTGCGTGCATGTGCTCACTTTGGATGGGTTAAATGCAGAAGTCAAAGTTTCCCTTGCGGAATAATACAGTATAAACAAATAATAATGATAAAACGATAACGTATAGATGATTTTAATAAACAGGGCTGGTCATAATTATTCGCACAGTGCAATGAGGAGCTTGCTGCGAGTTTGTTTACAAGTAAGTGTCAAGATTTTAGGCGCGGTGGAAGTAGAGTAGGCTCAGGCCTCATCACAGCACATCCAGCTGTGAAATGAGGTGTCTTCAGGTAAGCATGAGTGACAAATAATATAATTGTATAATATGTATAATAAAATTAAAAAGTGCAGAAGTAGAAAGGAAAAGTTAAAGAACATTATATAACAAATTCTACATGTCAAAGAGTAATATAAAATATTAATATGTAACAGATATATCTAATAAAGATATTGCACATGAGATAGTTAACCAGTGCCTCTATGAGGAAGGACAACCAGTGAACTGGCAACAGTGTCATGGCTGTCCAAGGCTTATTGCTACATTAAAAAATGTTGATAAAACATTCATCCAGCCTAGACATTTCTAAAAGCTCACTGGTAAAGTGTGATTTCCTCACACAGTGAGTGTCAGGCTTTGAAAAGGTAATGTATGTGGCTCTTTATTTGCACCTGGACCCATTTGAACATGTAATATTAAAAATCAAAATTTAAAAAATTTTCCATGCAGTTGTATATCCAACGTAATAACTGTTTGAAGTGTAAGTCAAAATAATAGTAAAGACAATTTCTGTATATTACAAAGCGCCGCCGCTTTCTTTTTTTACTTTATTCATAATAAAATTGCAGATTTTCCGGCATGAAAGTCGGACATATCTGGTCAAGTTCAGTTACAGGCTTCACAGATAAATATTACAAATTACTTCGACTGTTTTATTAGAAAAAAAGTATTTTGGAGTGTAAAATGGATGTTTAATGTGTGGTTTTGCTAATTTTATTATATTTTGACACAAAATATCGCCTTTTTAAATATTTGATATTTTGGTCTATGTGATGTACAAACCGGCAAATATCTGTACTTGGTTTTAGCAAACTGGAAAGAAGGTAGGACTGGTTGCACTCAATAAAAGAATTGTCCTAAAAAATTCATACAGGTAGTTCGATCAACATGAATAAAACACAGGTGAAAAGTCTGTCAAACCAAGACAGAGTCTCATGAATATTTATTACTTCTGGACACTTGGGGACACTTTTCCGACTTCCTTGATTTTAGCCAAAGGTCACGTGATGTGTCCGTCAATGTTACGTGACATTAATTTAAAGTGGCTTAAGAATTTATTCTGTGGATAATATTATTTTTTAATGAACATTATTGTTTTCTTTAGACTCCTAACTTTGTAAAGTAAGATGAAGTTTTTATGATTTTAAAATTTTTCATAAATGTCCCGAGAATGTACCCAAGACCAAATAATGAGCCATACTGTGTGCACCATATTAAAATGGACATACACAAAATCAATTTATGATTTAATGAGTAGCAAGCTGTCAAAAAAATTCCAGAATACCACATTGGGAATCAATTAAAATTTTTAAATGCAGTCATCTCCCTTTAAACTTTGGGAGAAATTTTTTTATGAGATGCAAAAGAAAAAAACATGATAAAAACTTCACCACCATTTCTTTTTTTTTTTTTTTTTTTTTTTGTCCTAATACCTCTGTTTTTGTTGTTGGCTCCAAGAGACATTTCTTAATATAAAAAGAATATGATTTGTTACCCCAGATTTTGGGAGTGACTAAGATATTCAGGTCCTGGGATTGAGGTCAACTCTGAATGTCAGATACAAAAGATATATTCTGTTAAATTTTTCTATTTCATTATCAGTGAATCGCAAACAACTGCAACATAAGAGCTATTTTCTGTTTCAGGAAAGCATACCTCAAAAAATTCTCAGCCTGGAATGATTATCTGGCAGGGTATTTAAAAAGAGGCCTTTATTTTTACAATGAGCTGTGTAGGTAAATGCACCTGAATATATGACCTCTAAAAATATGCAATTATTTTTATCATTTAATGAATTCAATCAGGTATGACATTTTGACACACCGGGAAATGAACATGAACTTTAGTGACTTTCTATTCCAATATTTTACCTCTTTTTATGCCCTGTAAGGGATAATGAACATCACATGCCCCAGAGCAGAGCCTAAATATAATTTTTTAAATTTAATTTAATTGATTCATTGACCCCATACTGTGCACTCAATATTAAAAGCTCCAGAATGCTAGAAAACATATAATAACATAGATATTTAGACAGTTCCTAAAAGCAGGGCTCTCGAATGATTTCCCTTACTTGACAGATTTTTCAAGGGAACTCTCAAACCCCATACACATATCATATGTTTTGTATATCATGATTAAAGTTTTCATCGTTAAAAAAATAGGTATTTTATTTTATGGCTTGAAACAAGAAACAGTTTGGAGAAGAAGATAGAGTAGAAGAAGTTACCATCACTTAGACATTCTTTTCCATTACGGCAGTTATATACCATAATGAGATAAATCTCTACAGGGTTCCCATGTGTACACAAACATCAGAGGGACGAATGGATAGATATTGTTTACTGTAAGTTCTGCTGGAAACTGTGAATTTTCTTCTGGGGTTAATGAATTATCTATCTATTGTAGGTTCTTCTTGGTGTTCCAACTGGATGGTTAGAGGCTTTTTCCTCATCAGTGGGGCTTCCCAATAGCCAGTTGGAAAGATTGATGGACAGTACAGTATTGTAGAAAATGGTGCGGATGCTAGTTCTATTTGTATTGTGTGAAACACCATGCTATCCCAAGACCTTTATATTTATTCATATACTATATGATCCGGATGAAATATGATTATATACTGTATGATCCATATTACATACACATCAAGAAATGCTAAAGGTTTGTCTGCCTACGTCAGATTAGTACATACTGAATATATGAATGCTGCCTTATAATCTTGTATGTTCTGTTTGTGTGTGTGTGTGTGTGTGTGTGTGTGTGTGTGTGTGTGTGTGTGTGTGTGTGTGTGCGTGATTCCAACCACAAAGTACTGATTACATCATCACACAGGAAAAAACAATCAGAACATCAACAGTTTTTCAAATGTCCTTACTGCTAGCATGCACCTCTGCAGTCTGAGCCCAGTCCACTCTGCCAGTCCATCACAGATCCAACACTCACAGACATTCACACTCACACCTAGGGGCAATTTGGAATGGGCAATTAGACCCATGTGCATGACTTTGGGCTGTGGGAGGAAACCAGAGTACCTGGAGGAAACCCATGGGGAGAATATGCAAACTCCACACAGAAACATCCATGCCTATCCCTGGACCTTCTTGCAGTGAGGCAGACATGCTAACCACTATCCACCGTGCCGCCTACAGAATAATCAGTAAAACAATTATTTTTTGTATTTGTATTTGATATCCCTTGATATCTTCATTTATACTGTAATGTGTTCATATTAAAACTTTTACTTTGGCTCTGCTCTTGCATGTTTATGGCTTTTGTTATATAAAATATCTTCTGCTATATTTTACTTTCGGAAAAATACTGAATTGTTAAATTGTTCTCAACCTTACATGCAAAATTGTGCTTCCATGGACCTCTAGGAAAATCTGGACACAACACATGGGTTAAATGAGTAAAAACGTTTCCTGACGTCATTGTGAACTTTATGTAACATGATTAAAAAAAAATAATAATAATAATAATAACACATATAAACTCTTTAATGTTTTATTGCTCTTTAGGGAATGTTCATGACATCCATGCTACGGATCAGGGTGTCTGACGTTCCCCACGTGTCTGAGAGGGTTGTTTCCATCTTGTTTCGTTTGCACTTTGGTCCTAGTAGAACACGAAAAGCTTAAAGATCCTCCTTTGTTTTATGGACCTGAAGGCGTCGGACGCTGTCAAAGTTCAACATAAGCTTGTAAAAGAGAGAGAGAGAGAGAGAGAAAGAGAGAGAGAGAGAGAGAGAGAGAGAAGCTACATTACCCCTTTCCTTATTTTAATCCAGATATAGGACTGACCATGGGTGTCACGAGTTAATTTCACGCTTTTGTGGGAGAAGCGCAGGGAAGACGCGCGCCTCGGTGACTCGCTGTGCGTTTTGGAGACAGGTACGGCTGTATTTTACGCATGCAGAACGCACTTGAGCAGCAGCACACACCACACACACGGATATGCCATTCTTACAGATACATCATGCACGTTATCCAGCACACCTTCATCTGTCTTTGACACGCACAGTAGACGTGGATCATCGTTCCCACGACTGGAGCCTAAAGTGTTTCCAAATTCCAAATCTGGGGCTGTTCACAGGAAAAAGAAAGTGCTCGTATTTCTTTTCACTGTGTATAAAGGACATAATCGGACCTATGTTCTTCCGAGTGGAATAAACTACACCAGGGAGAATGGGTTTATCCAGAAACGAAACACTGTGGTTTGAGGATCAGCCGGACGCGAACCGCACGGAAAACGAGCCTCTCAGTCCGGAGGTGGTGATCGTCCCGGTTATATTTGGATGCATCTTTTTCTTAGGGATTGTCGGGAACACTTTGGTGATGGTGGTCATCGGGAGGATCAAATCGAAGCGCTCGAGAAGCACCACCAACATTTTCATCCTCAACCTCAGCATAGCGGACCTTTCTTTCCTTCTGTTCTGTGTCCCCTTCCAAGCCACCATTTACTCGCTCCCCGAGTGGGTTTTCGGCGCCTTTCTGTGCAAGTTCGTGCACTATGTCTTCACCCTGAGCATGCTGGTGAGCATCTTCACCCTCGTCGCCATGTCCGTGGACCGGTACGTGGCTGTGGTGCTCTCCAAGAAGTCTCCGTGCATACGGAACCGCCGGAACGCGCTCGCCGGAGTTTGCGTGATCTGGGCGCTGTCGTTCGTCTTCGCCGTGCCCGTGGCGCAGCATCAGATTCTCACCAACCACCCGGACGCCCCGAACAGCTCGTTCTGCTGGGAGATCTGGCACGAACCGCTGGCCAGGCGCACGTACAAACTGACCATTCTGGTCATTGGCTATCTGTTACCGCTGTTTTTAATTACATGCTGCTACACCAAGGTAAGTACCTGTTACCTACTGTTGGTAGTATATAGAATTTTATTACATCACCCCCTTGCTGGAGTGCAATTATTCAGCACACCTGTCTGATAGGATTACCTGGATCAGATGCGACTTGTTGGCTGAACTTGTCTAAATTCTTCCATGCTGTCTTGGCAGTGATGGGATGACATATGACAGACTTGAAATGTTTGAACACGACATAATCTTGGTTTAAGAGCTTAGTTTAGAGTAATCAGTCATGGCAGATTCTCAGAAATAAGTGTACCATGCAGTACTTTAGTACCACTGAGTGCATTCAGTGCGCATCCTTTACTTCATGCTGTGTACATGCAGAAAAGCTTTGAATATGGTTCCAATAACAAGTTAATTCATCAATTCATTCATTTTCCAAACCGCTTTATCATCTATGGTCATGAGAAGGAGGTTGGAGCCTATCCCTGCCGACTCTGGGCAATGGCAGGGCACATTCTGAACAGCTTGTCAGTCGATCACAGGACCAACACGCATTCATTCATTCATTCATTCATTCATTCATTTTCTAAGCCGCTTAATCCTAATAAGGGTGGTGATGAGGCTGGGACTCAAACCCAGGACATTTTTGCTGTGAGGGCACCACTACGCCACCGTGACGTACTGCAATAATATACCCTACATTAAATTATTTTAACTTGTAAAAATCCATACTAATGTTACTAAAGATGAATTGTTGGAGGTACTACAGTAGCTACAGTGTAAAGCATGGTTGGTGCCTTTTAATACAAGAAGTGTACATCAGTACAAGAAAGGAAATCCTGTGTCAAATTACGCACGTTACACACACAAAATACACTTCTATCTAAGTTTGACCAGATTGATCGTGATGCTTTCGTGAGGATTCCTGATAATGTGGTGAACACTGTGATGCTGAGTCTGAGGGATGACTTAATGAGTGAGTGTATAAAAACAGTTAGCCCTCTAGTCCACCCACATGGAGATCACACCAGGAGATGCATCTTCATAGGTGATTAAGTGGTAATTAACCTGCGAAGGAGCTGAGGCAAGAAAGGTTTCCTCCCCACTGTCAAACCCCTGAATATACAGTAGAACACTTGCTGTAATTACGCTGCTTGATTAATGTTGGTCTTTAGAAGTGAGAAACAATCCCACACATGTTGCGTTTAGTATTTAAGGTAGGAAGACATCTCCTTTGATAGTTAGATTCTACAATCAGCTGTACAAAAACAAAATTAGCTTTTTGCTTCTCTAACATGTCTACCATCATGATCAAGGTTACAACCTGTGTACGGCGCTAACGTTTTTTTTCTCAAGAACCATCCATTAATTCATTTTCTAAGCCGCTTAATGCTAATTAGGGTTGTGGGAGGGCTGACGCTCATCTCAGCCAAATCTGGGGGAGACCGGGGTACACCCTGGACAGCTCGCCAGGCCATTGCAAGTGCAACACACATACAACAATTCACAGACACACTCACAACTAGGGGCAATTCGGAACAGCCAGTTTGCCTACTGTGCATGTTTTTGGACTGTGGGAGGAAACCGGAGTACCCGAAGGAAACCCACGCAAGCACGGCGAGAACATGGAAACTCCACACAGGAATGCCCCAGGCCCGGGAATCGAACCTGGGACATACATGCTGTGAGGTGGACATGCTAACCACTACACCACCGTGCCACCCTTAATAATTATGTCAATCTAAAGTCTAAGTTTCCTTTTTTTGTACTCAGGGGCAGTTGTGATATTTGGTAACCTGTAAATACATATGCACAGCTCAATATCTGAAGTAAAGTCTGCCTATTTGTGAAGTCCTGATCTGTCACTAGCCACAAATTCATTTTTGAAATTACCTATAGTAATAATATTTATCAAAAACATATAGTACTGCAAGGTGGCATGGTAGTCAAGTGGTTAGCACTTTGTCCTCTCAACAAGGAGGTCCAGGGTTCGAGCCCCATGTCTGGCAAAGGTGCTTTTGCTTGGAGTTTTCATGTTCTCCCTGTGCCTGCATGGGTTTTCTCTGGGTACTCCAGTTTCCTCCCACCGTCCAAAGACATGCAGGTGTGAGTAATTGACTGTTCCGTATTGCCCGTAGTTGTGAGTGTGAATGTGTAATGGATTGCAATAGACTGGCGAACTGTTCAGGAAGTGCCCCGCCTTCGCCCAGTGTTGGCTTAGATAGGCCCCAGCCTTCCTGCAGTGTTTATCGATGTGAATGAATTATTGTTTCTATAGTTGAAATGTTATAAATACCAGTAAACAGTAAAAAACTAAACACCGTCGATATTTGGTGGCCAACTTACTTTGTTACAAAGTAAAATCAGTAGTCTAAGGAACAATTTGTGTCTTTTGTGTGTGTGTGTGTGTGTGTGTGTGTGTGTGTTTGTTGTTGTTATTGTTGAAAATTGAAGCAAATGTCCAAAATCTAATATTCATCTGCCTAGTTTTGGTGCATCCTCAGACCCCGGAACTTAGCAGACTGGAGTGGAGCCTGATCTCATGGTTAGCACAATGACATGGTTAGCACGGCTGCTAACAGCATTTCTGTTCACCACAATTGTAAACAGCAATTATTTGATGTACCCCAGCATTTCTATTAGCTCAAAAAAAATCTGCCCATACACCTCCCACATCTCTTATGAGAAAGGTGATTCCACCTTCAGAACTGCTCGCTCACACTCTCACTCAGTTACTGAACCACTTAATCGTACCAGGGTCACAGGGAGGCTGGTGCCTATCTCAGCCAACACTGAATGAATGCAGGGTGCACCTTCAACAGCTCGCCAGACCATCACAAGGCAACACAAAGAATCATTTACACTCATACCTACGGTCAATTTGGAATAGCCAGTTAGCCTAATGGACATGTCTTTAGATGGAAGGAGAAAACCGGTATACCCGGAGGAAACTCACAGAAGCACGGTGAGAAGATGCAAACTTCACATAAAAATGCCCGAGCCCATGAGTTGAACCCAGGACCTTCTTGCTGTGATGCAGATGTGCTAACCACTACGCCACCATGCCGCCCTTTTTCAGAACTGTTGCTTACTAGATTTGCTCATCTACACTAAAAACTGTTGGGCATGTCTGATGTTAACTGATCGACTGGTAGCATGATTGGCTGATTGGATAATGGTACAAATAGGAACAAGTACAGATGTTTCTAATAAAGTGTAGTTTGAATAGTATGGAAAATATGATAGGAGAAAAATATTGGTGTTAGAAAACAATTGCTAATTATATTTTCTAAATTAGCACACATCACACTATTTAATAAAAATAGTCACTACATATTGTTATTTGTAATAAAATCCCACTGAACGTTAACATAAACCAGCAGCATGATTACCTGCAGCCTTTAAACATTAGCCAGACATCAACACCAAGGATCATTTAGCTTTACAGCTACATTTATAGCCATGAAAAGATGACGACAACAACATTCTTGCAATTTGGGCGTTTGTTAACTGAAATGCTATTTATAAATCCTATAATCAGTACACATCACTGAGTTATGCCTACTCACTCACTCACTCACTCCCCATTCCTCACTCTGTGATGCGTTGGGTTTCTGTTGCAATCTATGTTTTATTTTTTTCTGAGAGGGTTGCGCAGCCCTGATCCCAAAGGCAAACAGCCATTTAACACTTTCACATTCAGTTAGTCTAATCTGCATGCCTTCGGACTGTGGGAGGAAACCGGAGCACCCAGAGGAAACCCATGCAAGCACGGGGAGAGCATGTAAACTTCACACAGGAACGCCAGAGCCTTGCCAGGCACGGGACTCAAATCAAGGACCGTCTTGTGCTAACCACTATGGCATTGTGCCGCCCTATATAAAATGGACCTCGTTAAATTTATTGTCTATGTCTTTTGTAAGAAGCCATTGAGGGCCGTTTGAGGGCAGCCGTAGCTTAATGGTTAGAGAAGCGGCTTTGGGACCGAAAGGTTGCTGGTTCGTTTCCCAAACCAGTAGGAAATGAACCCGGCCATATATATATATATATATATATATATATATATATATATAGTTCATTCTGATGATATGACCAGCCCATCTGAATTTCACATTTCTCGAGTAGCTCCACGTTGGAGACTTTATTTTGCAAGTATAACTGCAAATGGTACGAAGAGAGCATTTATGAAAGAGTCAAGTTGAAAGATATGAGTTTAGTAAGATGTCCAAGACTCAGATCCATAACACTGTAGGACCCGCAGCTCAATAGAAACGGATTTTTGCTTTCAATAATACGCCGTGTTCATCCCAAGCGATAACGAAGCTCCCCAGAGGCATCGGTTGCCTTGGATATGCGAATGATTATTTCATCATCAAGCGATGCACAAAAGTTTACTTTGCTGCCTAGATATGTGAAGGATTTCACATACTTCAGACACTTGTTGTTAATGGTGACATGAATTTCTGGAAATTTATGGACTGCTTTTGGTTGTTTAATGCCCATAATCTGTATACTGTATACTGTATTTGCAAGGTGCTGCTTTATTAAGCCTCATAACTTTTTTTAATGGTTTTATTTCATATATTGGCAATCAAAAAAACTTTCAACAATTAACACAATTTTCAACAATTTTCTTCTTTTTCTAGGTATTATATCACCTTCACAAAAAAATAAAGAACATGTCCAAGAAATCTGAACGCTCAAAGAGAAAGGTAAAGATATTCATTTTACTTTTTGATCAGTGCATACTCATAAACAGAAATTGTACTTTTTACTTTGCTAATGTGTTTTTACGCTTTAGCGTTGAGCTCACTCTATAGTCCCTAGATAGTGTTGAAGGAGTAGTAAATGAGTGTGATTTCAGACACAGGGCCAGGTCAACTGTCATTAGCAAACTAGTACAAATTGTTAAAATTCTCCAATACAAAGAAAAATGTTTCTTAGTTAAAACTGGAGTTTGAGATTGAATGGACTAAAGATTATGCATTTATACTCCATGAGGCAGGGAAGCTAGAAACCAGTGTGTATTTATAACAAGACTTTGCTTGCTTGACCAGCCTTTTTCTGGACCTTTGACTCTTGAAATTTGTTAAGTGGACCTCAGAGACTTATATTTGAACACCACTGCTCTCTACCACTGATATAAGGATTCTATGATTAGCTAATTAGCTTTTTAATTTCTTTTTTTGTGAGGGCAGTAAATCGTGTGGTTTTTTTCTGGTGAAAAACATGTTTTAGTTATTGATTTGAGGAAAAAATAGGGTTTAAGCTAAAATATATTAGATGACTAGTGAAACTATAGTTAATGATTTCACATGTGAAACGGATTTTTCTGGTTTGCAGAAATAAATTTACGTAAAGATGAATAGACATAAGGTCATAACTGCCTTGAAAAAGGCCACCCATATTCTCTAAAGAAAAGAGCTGTGATTCATATCATAGAACTCACTAAGTTTATTTCAGCATGGACGCAGATGACATCATTAGCCAATTTAGCCATAAGACATCCAATTATTTCATTTTCACTCTAGAAATCCACCAAGCGTGCTCATCTCATGCATGATGTTGTTTTAATTGGCCTAAAATTATGTATATAGTGTCAGACAATACATGACATTCTAATAGCATGGAATATGTTCAGAAATATAAAAAAAAAATGGGAGGGGGGGGGGCACTTCATGATAGAGCAGCAATTAGCACTTTAACATTTGTGGTTTACACGAATGCTTTTAACAGGTGGCGAGAGTATGATATCGTCTACCTATATGCGAGATGTTATTTGTCGCTCAGAAACACCTGATTTTGAGTGGACTGTAATTATTATAATGAGGTAAAATTGACATCTAATGTATCAGGGGAAGCTAGCTTTTAGAGCAGTAATGGCAGTACACAGTGCTGTATCTATAGCAACTCATCGTCAGCCTTGGATCATTGCAGCCAAGGTTGAATTCTCTGACAGCAATCACTGAATGGTATAGACTCCTTTTTTTGGATGACATTTGTGTGTACAAAATAAAAAAAGAAAGAAAAGTGCTATACTTCTCACGTCAATGGGTTTGCACAAATGAAAACCTCTTCCATTACCTGCCTAATGTCTAAAAGGTGAATTTATTGCATTGTCCTGAGTGAATAACACGGTCTAAAGTCCAACAGGTGCTAATTATAGCAGCATTGCACTGCTGGAGTATTCACTGGAAATTGGGGAACGGTTGGTCAGTGTCCAAGGCCACAGTTTAACAATGAGCTTTGGATTTAGGACAGCAAAAGCACTTACCAAAAATGGAACCTAAATTATAGAAAATGTCATATTCATATTCATATATTTTTTTAATTAGAATATACCCAAAGCTTGATTTTAAAACAAAAATATATTCTATATACTAATTCTATATGTTGGACTTGGAAAAACAAAAGTAATAAAAATAAGGGAAGTAGTGAAAATATAGTATAGATGACTTCTGCCTAGTATACTTGATATTATGCCCATGACATTAAAATATCCAGATAAAGTATGTAAAATATATACAACTTGGGCCAGGGGAGTTTTATTTTAGTTTATCTTACATTTAATCTGTAGTTATTGGTCCCTGCTGATAAACACTGAAGAACTGTTGCATTAGTACACATGTAATAAGTCTAGATAAACTTTCAAATTCAAATCAAATTCAAATTCAAATTCAAATTTATTTGTCACATACAAATTATACACAGTACAATATGCAGTG
>JAQMYF010000014.1:16316526-16329288 GCA_030014195.1 Neosilurus mollespiculum | reverse complement strand
TGTGGGGGGAGAGTCTACAGTGTCCAGGTACCATTGTTCTGGTTCAGGGCCCGAACGGCCTGCGGGAAGAAGCTCCTTCAAACTAAATATAGTATTTGACATATATTTGTCATTGAGATATATATTTGAGGGTTTCTCTTTCATAAATGATAAAAACATTAAAGCTTTATTACAGTACTGCCATCTTTTGAGTGACTGAGTGGGGGACAGTTATTATTTATACCCCAATCTCCTCACCTAACTAATTTTGCTACACTGCAAGTCAAATAAGCCTCCCTCATTTCTATCCTCTGCACCAACCCACATTAGCTATGTTTTTTTCTTTAATTTATCAAATTTTTTGTTTACTTTAATATATTTTTTTTTTTTTTGTTTGTTTTTTTAAGGTTCGTGGCGGGTTGGCAAGCTGCCAGGTTGAGTGATGTCTAGTTTCACTAAGAGGGTCTGAGAGCTGTGTCTCCTATGGAGATGTTTAATGCCTGTTTTATTGGTATAATGTTTATAATAATGTTTACTCTCAGAGGTACCTGCCCTGTCTTTACCAAGAGGCACTTACAGATCAGCCTTTATACAGGAAACCCATTACAGCCTGTCGTTTTCTTCTAGAAATGCCATAATTATTTCTCTTCTTTCTCTTTTACTGTAATCGCTTGTTCTGTGTGGTCCAGTTATTCGTACAAAGCCCCATATCCGACTGCCTATCTCAAATTGCCTCCCTTCCTTTTTTCCCTGGGTACTGGTGTGTCTGATTCTACCTTAATTTTGAAATGACTGTTCATTTATTAAAGTAATCCTGCAACCACCACCCCCCACCCCCCACCCCCCTTCCGACACACAAAACACATAAAACAACCAAATGGGTTGTATGGTGGGATGAGAGGGAAGATTTTTCTTCTCCGATTTGTGAGGGTGGCTTGTAAAAATCCTTTCATTAACAAAAAAAGTATAAATAAAATATTTTTTTTTAAAATATAATTTTTTAAAATATTTATATTAATCTGTCTGTAAGGAAAATGTATTTCCTTATAGCAATTTCTCTCTCTCTCTCTTTCTCCATACAATCCTATGTGTACTATATATATATATATATATATATATTCATGTTATTTCTTCCTACATTTTACAAATGTATGTTTTTATGAGACAAAGCCTGGAACATGTCAACGTGCTTGCAAACAAGCTGCCAATCTAAGGCAAGGCCACCATCCTAACCACTACAGCACCGGCCCTGCTATTAGGATAAGTGCCAGTTCCAAATTGCTCCTAGATACGAGTGTGAGTGTGAATGGTTGTGTCTGTGTTGGCTCTGCAATGGATTGGATGTTAACGGTGTACCCTGCCTTTACACAAGGTCGGCTGAGACAGGCTCCAGCCTACCTGTGACCCAGGTAGGTAGCACAGCGGTTACGGATCTGGGTTACTGATAAGAAGCTGGGCCATTTAGGCCCTAGCATCTCCAAGCTGCCACTGTTAGCCACTTGAGTAATGCTCTTAACCCTCAACTGCTCACTTGTTGCATAAATGCCATAAATGTGAATGGAGTAAGATAAAGCGGTACAGCAAACGAATGAATGAATGAAATCACAAGATATCTGTTACACGAAATGTGTTTCTCATACATCACATCTAATCCCTGTAGCATTGTGGGTAAATCCCAGTGAAAAGCCCAGACATATCACTGTGTGTTTGTGAATATATCATGTTACAACAGTTAATTTTCTCTCTTTCTCTCTCTCTCTCTCTCTCTCTCTCTCTCTTTCTCTCTCTGTTAGACAGCACAAACCGTCCTGCTTGTTGTCGCAGCATTCCTCTTCTGCTGGATGCCTCACCATATCATTGCCATGTGGGTGGAATTTGGAGATTTCCCCTTGAATGATGCATCCTTCGCGTTCCGCATCATGTCACACTGCTTAGCCTACGGAAACTCCTGCGTCAATCCCATCCTGTACGCCTTCCTCTCGGAAAACTTCCGGAAAGCCTGCCGGCAAGCCTTCACCTGCCATCTCTTCTACTCGCCCCCGCCTGTAAAGAAAATAGCACGGATCAGGATGGAGAATTTCTCCACCACACACTCCACCACCAACTTGTAAGAGAGACTACGGAACACCTCTGTGAAGCTAAAACTGAGCCGCTATTTAACTTGGCGAAAAAAATAGTCTACAATTTGTATTTAACTAATATTTAAACCCTCACTGCTGCTGAAAATACATTTAGTGCAGCGAATATGCGGCTTGCACAGATGCAGGCTGTAAATTCATCAGTGCAGCAAGCTTTAGGAGAAGAAACAGTCTTCGGTTACCTATTCACAGGAAGCCTTGAAGGCTGAAAGCACTGACATCCTCATGCCCAAAGCAGCCATTGGAATGACGCTTCTTATCCATGTTGATGTGGCTTAGTGAATAGTGACTCTAGCATTAAGCCCCTCCCCCCTTCCCCAGTGAAACTTCATTTATCCATACTCATCTATGATATTTGTGTACCATAATTTGCTAACTGACTTGTTTACATGGTTTGATGTAGGGATGTACAGTCGTATCCGCAAAGGACCGGTGTGGGTGCAGGGTTTCACTTCAACCAAGCAGTAGCCGCACTCTCCACCTGTTTCAATCACTGATCTAAAAGTTAAAAAAAAATTTAAAAGACAAGATTGCCCATTAGTGTTTTGATTTTGAAGTCGGGTGGCAGCCATTTTGGTGAAACCACTTTACTGGGGAAAGTTATACTCAAATACCATAAAAAGATGGGGAAAACGGGAGTAAATACATCCAAGACATACATTTCTTTTTAAAACCTTTATTTTTTATTTTATTTATTTATTTATTTATTTTGGCAAAATTTCAGCTATGCATTTTTTAATTATTATTTATTTTCAAATAATTACAAATATCAGTGAAATTATTGGTAAAGTTATAAAAATTTAACGTATTCTGACCATCAGCAGTAACATTTTCAAGGTTATCGAGCTGAGTTGGCTTTCAACGGCTCCATTTTGAGATCTTAAAGCAAGGTGGTCTCACCAAGGTGGCTGCCACCCATCTTCAAAATTCTTTATTTTTTTATTTTTTTATTTTTTTATCAAATCAGTGATTGAAACAGGTGGAAAGTGCGGCTACTGCTTGGCTGAAGTGAGAACCTGCACCCACACCGGCCCCTTGCAGATAAGATTGGACATCCCTGGTTTAATGTGTTGTATTATGGTCACTGTGCATCCATCATCACAAGAATGGACAGGAAAATTAACAAGATTCCTTTAGTAATATTTCTTACATCTCAGGCCATGTCCTTACACTATTACATGTCATGTTTTTTTTTGTTTGTTTTTTTTTTTTTTTTTTTTTTTATGGGTTGTTGGCATCACTTAAACAGTTTTTAACCAGTACAAATACACTCTTTTTTTTTTTTTTTATTCGTAGATTAGATAAAAGGAGACAGATATGCTCATGTCTGCCATCTTGGAATTGATATTTTATTGTCATCCAAAACAAACTATGTGTTTAGTGGTCTGGTGATGTTTGTTTGTCTACAATTAAACTTAGCTGTGTAAACAATACATACTGATTGTGTATCTTTTGCATAAAAGTGCATTTTGGTGAGCTTTGTTGCGGGACATCACATCAAAATATGGAAAATGTACAAACTGCAAAAATTGACTTCGTCATCTAAAAAAAAACATTTATACAGTAGTGTGCAGTGAAGATTATACACCACCACTTTTCTAAAAGGGCTGCTAATAAAAGAAGTAAAAAATGACTTCTCTATAATTTTTTGGTGAAAATGTATTGAACAATGCTATTGAAGGCAGTGAGAACCAAAAAATAATTCCGACAAGTATATTGAGGTAAAAGTATGGCTAATAAACAAAAACACTGAAAATACCAATTTTTCAGAAAACTGAAAAATTGTATTTTTTGACTTTTGCATGGCATGAATAAACTTCAACCCATATGAAATTGTTTAGCGAGTGAATAAATAAAAAAAATATGTGAACATTATGCCTGAAAGGTTAAATGCTGTAATCAAATTAAAGGGTGGCCTCACTAAATATTGACTTTTTTTTCTCAAAAAAGAGACTGTTATTTTTGTTATTACTATATATTGTTGTGTTTACTTTTCCTCATCAATATGATCCGATATTACATGAAGTAAACACTTGAATAGTACTTGGTTTCTGATTTATCTTCATTTTGTTAAGTTGTTTAAGTGGACTGTATTTTTTAATTTCTTCACTCACTAAACCATTCCATATGGTGGATATAATCACATCACTGTCACATCAATATTTCATAATCTTTAGGCATTCAAAAGGTTGTTCCAGACTTGAAAGGGTGTCACAGGTCAAAGTTCAGTGGTGACACTTTTTAAGTGAGACAGGAAGACTCGAGTGCTCATATAAAGCAGACCCCTTCACCAAACTACTCAGGCCACGTCCGGATATTTCCTGCTTTGATGTGGAACAGATACAAAGCAGACCTGGCGGCAAAGAGACAGAAAATTGACAGCAGTGAAGCTACTCTTTTTTTTTTCCTTGTCCTTAAAAACATGGAATGATGAAACGGTGGTTCAATGATTACCAAAACAAATGTACAATGTTAATTTCTTGAACGTATAGGTTCAAATAGACTTTTATTTTGCTTTCTAGTGATGCGACTCCATCCACAACTAAAGACAAATGAGATCTGTGTTGGTTTGGGAGAGAGTCCATCAAAGTTCATCCCTGTTTATTTTGCTTTAGATGGACGTTTATGAAAAGCTCTCTCATTAACATGTACTATCACTTTAAATGTAGGCCTATACCATGGCAACCCTGCTGTTGTTCTGTGATAATAAACAGTGGGTGGCAGACTAAGCACTCATCCTTCATCCCTGCCTCTTCACTCCAGACCTCGTTCAAACCAGATCTGTTTACATTGCCGAGAGTCACAGCAGACTTTGCAGTCGACTATCTGAGAATCTTGTTAAGACACTCGTTGAGAATGAAATGATGAACAGGAGCGGAAGCTGCTGGACTGGAATCCTCACACTGGACCATTTCAAGATTACTTGATATATTTTAATTTAACCCGACTGGGAAAAAAAGTAATTATTAGTAGATGAATATTCCTCAGCAGGTTCGCTGCAGTGTCCAAGGATGGAAATCAACATTATTGTGGATACACAGTGTTCTAGAAGTGATAATACTATTTCTAATACAATACTGTTCTTGAGCCACCTGCACAAAAAATCTGTATAGAAATGATGCTTTAATTAAAGAGTACCAGTACTGGTCATCCTTACAGCATAATTTGTGCATTGTGCAGAGCTTATTTTACCATAAATTACCATAAAAAGCACAATAGTGAACAATTATATCCTGTGGATTACTAGCGGGGGCTGAACCAATGCGGAACAACCATTTTTTTTTCTGGAAGTGACGTGAACTCGTTGGGCCGGGTTGTCTAGCGCGAGTAAACAAGCAGCGAGAACATTTAAGGTGATAAAACTCCCCTCAAACTAAAGGCTATTACCTTTTACTGGTTTCTTTTGGCGGGGCGCTGCTTCTGTCCGTTGCCTTCCTTTGACTTTTTATGAAGGAATTCCATAGGAACAGCGTCCGGGTCAAGAAGTAAAAGCTTGGGCTTCATGCCAAGTAGTTCTGCCTGGAGGTCACGCCGATAGCGGGTCGGCTTCAAGTGGTCTTTGCAGAACACTGAATTGCGTCCTAAAGGAAATGTTTTCAGAGTACGGCCCTGTGCCGATGTTATGTTGTGTTTTCCACGATTTCTGCGCTTGTTGTTTGTGCAGCCGTATACTCTGCACACCGTCATTTTCCTGGCAACACAGCTCAGCACTGGCAAATAATGTGTTATCTTAGACTGGTGTCTGCTGCGCGCAGCCCAGCCAATAGGACAAAATCACGAATTTACGTCACTACCAGGGCTGGAACAGACAATGACGCAGGCAGCATGTCGCTGCGCATGCCTAGTAGTAATAGTAATGTGGCAGCACTCACGTGTACTTGACACAAAGCAAGGACTGACGTTGCCTGGAGGAACTGCTGATGTCAAACATGATTTTTTTAAAGAGCTAGTAATACAAATTCACCACAGACACCATTTAAGCCTTAAAAAATTGGAGCTTTGGGTATAAGTGTGTGCAGTTTTATGTGAAAGTGAGATGTAGGATTTACTGAACATTACAGAACCAGTCACATCTCTTCTGGAGATTTTGACTGTAACAACTGCTTCTTATTTTTACAACAGAACCCAGCAGCCTTCATTGTGTTTTTTCTCAAAAGTGTCACATGTGCATTTTGCTGCTTTCTTTACTGACAGACAGACATTTTATTGTAGAATTAAAATTTGTGCTGGAAAACTCATTTTCACTCACTTAATTCTACTAGGGTTGCACGGAAGCTGGAGCCTATCTCAGCCAACACTGGGTGAAGGCGGGGCACATCCTGTACAGCTTGTCAGATCATGTCTGGGCAACACACACAACCATTCACACTCACATATAAACCTAAGGGCAATTAGTCTAACATGGACTGTCTTTGGACTGTGAAAGAAAACTGGAGTGCCTGAAGGAAACCCATGCAAACCATACAGAGATGCCCGAGCCTGGGACTCGAACCCAGGACCCTCTTGCTGTGAGGCAGATGTACTAACCACTACGCCACCGTGCCGCCCTGCTGGAAAACCAACGTTTGGAAAATAGAAATGTTTTTGGATTGACTTGATGAGGAAATCAAAATATTTTCTTGTTTCTGATTGGTGGGAAGCCATCAAATAATTCTTGGTATTCTTCATTCATTCATTCATTTTCTGAACCGCTTATTTCTAATTAGGGTCGCGGGGAGGCTGGCGCCCATCTCAGCCGACTCTGGGCGAGGGCGGGGTACACCCTGGACAGCTCGCCAGGCCATCGCAGGGCTCTTGGTATTCTTCTACAAGCCAAATTACCCATTAGCAGGTTGAATAGGTGAAAAATATTTTTGAATGAATAATTAAAATGATTATGAAATTTGACTTTTGTATGATATGAGGAATTATTCAGTGCCTTCGGCCTCGGTAGATAAAATCATACTTCACCTCATTCAATAATTACTTAATAACCAGCTTATACTTAAACAATATAGCATGCCTCAAGACATTTGAACAGTACTGTATTTTGTAAATAGAAATTATAATAAAATTTCTAGTATTACTTGCTTAATTATGTATTATAAATTTTTTACCAAATTTAAGATTTGAACGAATCCTTAAATTTTACCTATTGCTATATCATGGTCAGGGCTGTGGTGGATCCAGAGCCATAAGATAGATGCTGGCAGTGTAGGAACACACCCTGGATCAAACTGGGGCATTTTCGGTTTTAAATCCACCGAATATCAGTTTAGGGAGGAAAAGTATAAATCCTACTGGTAACCCATGAAGAAATGGCGAGAGCATGTGAAACTCTGTCCCAACAGGTTCTATTTAGAGGAACCCTGGATGACCCTGAAGGTGCTCAGGGAACCCTGGATGTGTGAGAGAGTGTAAAATAACTTATGCAAAATGAAAACAAGAGCAACACTCACCATATTTTTTTTTTTGCAGACTACAGAGTCGTTTCTGTGTCTCAGTGCAACATTGTGCACATGCGGCTCTGATATTTACTCACACATTCCTGAAATGAGTGCTCCATTATTTCTGAGATGGCCTGCAGCACCCAGAAGAGCATCAGCAGTAACCATGGATCAAGCCTGTATCCAATAATTGCAGTATACTAATCCAAATGAATGAGTCCCAGGAAATTAAACACTGCGGTGAAGGATATCTGTACTGATAGCTTGAGGGGGGAAAAAAACTGCACGACCAGATCAATACTAATACTTCAGGAGGATATTGGTTCCTGTAACATTATTACCACATTCAAAATAAGCAGATTGTCTCTTAAAGGAGCGGCGTCACTGCTGTTTGAGGATAATACCCTGAATATTATCAGAGGGGTTATCAAAGAAGATGTAATATTTTTTATAGATGGAAATTTGGTTCACAAAGAATAGTAGACAAGAACTCTGTACGTAGAACAAATTTGCTAGGAGTTTACAAGAGGATTGAAATTTTTTGGAAAACTGTCCAGTTCAACAAGATTTCAAAAAGTCTTTGTCGCAATCCATTTCCATCTGCTTCATGTCAGGTATGTCCTGCACATGAAAAACAAAATATATTTGCAAAATTTTATATGTAAAAATTAACTAAATACATGTAGTTCTGACCATTATTACCATTATTATCAAAACTCTTCGAGGTGCAAGATATCATGATTTCTTTTCTCTCTGAATAAGAGTTAAGCAATGTAAACAAACAAACCTGAGCAGTACCAGCTTACTTGCATTCATAAAAACTCGTGACGTCATTTTTGGAAGGTGTGGATCAAGTGACAAATTTGCAGCAGGAAGAGAGTCGAAAATGGCATTGCGCGAAAGGCGGGTATTCAAAACTGAGTCTGAACCGAAAAAGAGCAAGACGTGAACATGACAAGGAACGACAGAAAATGAGGCAGAGGTGGCAGGCACTACGGGAGGAGAGAAATCTTCGAACACATTCAGATACCGCCGAAACAGATACAGCACTTAGCAGACGCGCTTATCCAGAACGACTTACAGAAGAATTATTGCCTCTGCATTTAACCCATCCAAAGTGGGCGTCACTGAATTTTGTGCGCCCAGTCTTCGGCACTGCTCGGGTAGTTTCGGGAATGAAAGTCAGTGGCATATTTGGAAACTCGCCCTGCAAGGTCTCGAACACTTTTGTACCCCATTACTGGTGTAAAATTGAGAAATGAGTAATTACAGTTCTGTTTTCGTGAGAGAATACTTAGTTGTGTTAAATAGAGATGTTTTTCAAAAACCATGGAGTTGACCATGCACAGGATACACTTTGCATAGGACCTTAAATTCCTTTTAATTTGCAGGTTGGGAGGCTATTTAACAAACAAAGACTAGTATTCTGGACATTGTGCATATTTACATGAATTTTGGACAAATTAATTTACATTTCATCCACATATTGGTCTCAATATGTGGATGAAACATTTATTAGTTATATTGATTGTGACATTTATTTGTTTCATGCCATTTTATCCCCAAAGTATCAACTCAAAGTGTAAATAGTACAGTAGGGCTTGCACTAAAGATCTTCCATTAAAACTTATATCCAAAGTAGAAATTCTTTGTG
This sequence comes from Neosilurus mollespiculum, assembly GCA_030014195.1. Lineage (NCBI taxonomy): Eukaryota > Metazoa > Chordata > Actinopteri > Siluriformes > Plotosidae > Neosilurus > Neosilurus mollespiculum. Next base: position 16,320,091 of record JAQMYF010000014.1, on the reverse strand, counting down.
GACTGAGAATCGCACATCAATTTACGGTTCCACGCGTAACCACTGGTGTCCACGCCAGTTACATACGGAACCGACCCATTTCTCCTGTGAGGGGTGAGGGTTCCATGCTACGACGTTTACTGTACAGTTGGCGTTCTTCCTGAAGTGGATTTATTTCACATGTACTCGAGCGCTAATTAATTTATTCACCAAAAACAAACGGGATGAATCTGGTGTCCGTATGGGAATGAATGTGAAGATGAATTTGGTGTTTAATACGTATTTATTCCTGTTTGCTACTAATATGAGTGTCATCATGTGCATGAAGTAGTTCTCTCACAGTCTTTATAACGAAGGTTCATGAATTTATGCTCAGTATCGAGGACAATAAACTGGACTAAATTGAAATTTGGGGATTGTGAATTTTTCATCCCAAGGTCACTGTTTATGGTACCAGTTTCAGAGAATGACCCAGATGCATAACACTAACACGGTACATGATCACAATCTTTCATTCTTTTATTCAGCTCAATAACTTCACAAGTAAAAAGCAGGACGTTCTTCATTAAATAAAATATTACTAATCATAAAAGAGGGCTTGGATTGTAATACAGTGGAGTATGAAAGTTTGCACTTTATGCTTAACTAATTTTGATTTAATTATATTTCAGATCATTGTCTTATTACAAAACACATCATTATTTCATTTATAACATCATGGAATAAATAAACACACTCATTCATTCATTCATTCATTCATTTTCAGAACCACTCAATCCTACAATTGGGGTCGAGGGGAGTCTGGTGCCTACCTGGTGACACTGGGTGAAGGGGTGGGAACACCTTGACCCACTCGCCAGGCTATCGTAGGGACAACACACATACACAACCATTCACACTCACACGCACACACCTAGGGACATTTTAGAACAGCCAAACTTGTATGTCTTTGGACTGTGGGAAAAAATAGGAGTACCACGGGGAGAACATGAAAACTCTCAGAAACGCCCGAACCCAGGACCATCGTGCTGTGAGGTGGACGTGCTAACCACAACACCACCATGCCAACCTAACTTAAAACAAACCCAACAATCATAGGAAATGGAAACATCTGCATTCAGCTATATATTAATTGCCCTCAATATAATATATAAACAGAACGAACACACAGGGAGTGAGAATGAGTCTGTGATCATTTGTGCTCCTGTAATGTTTTAACTGGTTTCTGGATCTCCGTCTCCATTCCTGGTAAACACATTCTCCTCCTGGCTGCTGTCTCGATGCTCTGCACTAACTCCACGTCCCAGGGATGGGTGACGAAACTCAAGACGTGTCCTCCACCCAAGGATCCTGCCCTGCCTACGCGGCCTGCTCTGTGGATGTAGTCAGTATGAGATTCTGGGAAGTCATAATTAACCACCAACCCCACTCTTTGTGTGTCGAGTCCTCGGGAAGCGATATCAGTACTAAGCAAGACATCAACGTGTCCTTTTTGGAAGCTCTGAAAGATCCCTTCCCTCATCGAGGCGGGCATTTCTCCTTGAAGCCGTACATGACGCAGACCCATTTCTTCCAGCGTGTAACCAAGCCAGTTGACAGTGGCAGCCGAATTGCAGAAAACCAAAACACCTTTCCGATCAGATTCCGCCTCCTTCAAGGCTTGGTTAAGCTCCAGAACCTTCTCAGAGCCTCTCACTTTTACAAAAGATTGCTTGACATGAGGCATCAGGTAATGCAACATCCGACTTTTAACTGTCACCAAGCTGCCCAGGTCAGTCACTTTACCCAGGAGCTCACCAACCCCTCCAGGGAAGGTGGCACCCACTACCACCAGCTGTGCTTTGCGGGTCGGTCCGGTTATCTCGGACAGATTTGCAGCAACCCGGGTTTGTCGCAGGATCTTTTCGAGCATAGCTACAAAGCTGGGGTCGAACATTGTATCAGCTTCATCTATTACAATGAAGCGCAGCTCATTCAGATCCACAAAGCGTCTCCACAGCGCCTTCAGCAACGCACCAGGCGTAGCAACCAGGATGTGCGGCTGACCAAAGCTGAAAGCTGCTTTGATGCTCCCGACTCCTTTTCCTCCACCTACAACTTTAACCTTTAACCCAAACGTTTTGCTCATTGTCTTTGCAACTGATGTGACCTGCTCCGCCAGCTCTCTTGACGGCACAAGAACCACCGCTTGGGCCTTCTGCTCTAATCCTAACTCCATCTGCGGCGTCTCTTTATGCAATTTGTGAATAATAGGCAGAAGGTAGGCGAGTGTTTTTCCGCTGCCTGTCTCGGCAGCACACAGGACGTTGTGACCCCGGAGCAGTTTGGGAATGGTCTGCAGCTGCACAATCGTAGGATGAGTTAGATTGTGACTCTGCAGCGTCTCGAGCAGCTCTGACGACAGACGGAAGTGACTGAAGGTTCTTCTGCGAATAAGTCCATCTTGTTTATTCTCCTCCGTACATTCAGGGAGGAACGGAGGAGCACTCTGGGTGCTGTTGATGGTAAAGTAGTCCCCAAATGACTTGTTATTCTTCCATCCTTTTGACGTGAGGACCGGTTCTTCGAACTTGCCCAGAGTGTAACTGACAGACTGGTTCAGTAGTGGGTTCTTGCTTTTGATCAACAGTCTTCCAGCCTTTACTGTGGCCACTTCATCAAGGTTGTTGCGTTTCACCTGCTTCACACTGTCTACGCGGTCCCGCATGGACCTCGGGACCCGGATTATCACCGGTTCACACGTCAAAGTCGAGGTTTTACGCCCAACACTATTAAAAAATAAGCCTTGCACACATGGTGCACCATGAACAGAGCTGGGAATCACATGACTCTGGCTTAACAGTTGCCTGGAAACAAACAGGCCAAAGCACCCATACTTCACAACCTGCATTCTGACAGGCCTGTTGTATTAACGACGACTAACTCGGCTAGCTTTTGGTGTAAATACTTAACGTTCCATAACACCGACAAGAGATTGTTTTATATCTCTTGAAGCGAATGTTGTCTCTCAGGAATAACCAGATATTTTCACTTTTCCTTTTCCTCTCCACGAGAAAGAAGTTCTCACATGTAGTGCTGACAGAACCCCAAATTGTCTTCTAGTGCCCTAAACGCAGCTCTTACAAGCACTTACATCATGTATAAAGTAGTGCACCTCTATAGGGAAGAAGGATACATTTAGGAACTAACCGCTCTTCGTGTGTACCGTCGCAGGTTTGTGACGTAACACGTTCATGCAAGAAAGGAAGTCGCGCCCAGAAAATAATAAAAGACCCAAATGTACAAGTAGATAGTTCAAAAGTAAATAATATAATATAATATAATATAATATAATATAATATAATATAATGTAATGTAATGTAATATAATATAATATAATTATTATAATATAATTGATATAATATAATATAATGTAATGTAATATAATATAATTAATATAATATAATTGATTTATTATAATATAATATAATATAATGTAATATAATATAATATAATTAATATAATATAATTGATATAATATAATATAATATAATATAATATAATATAATATAATATAATATAATATAATATAATATAATATAATATA